>VDFB02372150.1:49176-69844 GCA_007258455.2 Sequoia sempervirens | reverse complement strand
TGTTTTTGTTCCATCTCAAAATTTTGAGTGTAACTATCCTCAATTTCACGTCCAAGGTTAGTATTTCCTAATTTTAGAAAAAAGTGGCCATTTAAGCCCCCTTTTTGGGAACCATCTTGGTGAACTTACCTTGTCATCAATGATGTCTCCCAAATCTACAATATTAGACTCCATAAACAAGTCTAAAATACCTGTCAAGAAGCCATCAAAAGTAGCCAAATCTGAAAGACAATGAATATCCTGTTGCACTGAATCACAAGAAGCCATATTTTTAGTAACACAATCATCAACAACTACAAAAGTAGATGGAAGAGATGAAATGCATGACTCAAGTATTGGATCTGATGTGAGAACTCCCAAGTTCAAGAAGCCAAATGTATCCTCTGAATCATGGTTCATACTTGAAGTGTGATCAATAGCTGAAGGAACAATGTCACCATCAGAAGCAAAATCTACGAAGATATACAACCGAGATGAATGATCAACCACCCTAGTAGCAATGATCTCTCTACTCTCCACATATCAAATGATGACCAAATTAGGTGTGAACTCCACAATCCTCCCATATCCACCATGTATAATCTGGTATATGGAAAGAATATTTTTCATTAAATGAGGAACACACAAAACATCCTAAAAAGTGTTGTCCCCAAAATTAATTGACCCCTTCCCAATTACACTCATGTATGTATTGTTTCCCATCAAAATAGGAGACATAGTACAAGGTTGAAAAAAAGAGAATATAAAATGTGAAGATGCCATATGATGAGATGCTCCTGAATCTAGAAGTCATCTCCCTGATCCATATCTTGAAAAGGCACAAAGAGCATGTCCTTTATTTCATAATGCAGAAGCTTGACCTTTGTCCTTTTTAGACTATTTTGAAGGAGGAGGTGATTTAGACATTCTAGAAGGAAAATCAATGTGATTCTTATTGAGAAGATGTTTCAACTCATCAATATCCTTCTTATAACAATAGCGTTCTTCATGTCCATCCTTCTTGCAATATGCACAAGTAGGCCTCTCCTTCTTAGATGATTCTCCTTTAGAGGGAGAGAATTTTGATTCTTTATGTGGCTTGTTCTTTTTCTTCTTTTTCTTCTTATCAATATTTACTGATTCTTTATGTACCTATAAGTGAGGGGGACCAACCACATCAAGGCTCTAGGTCATGGAGACCCAAGAACAGAGGGCCTCCCTAACTTACCTCATCCTAAAGGGGTGTTTCAAATAGGGATTGAGAATGATGAGGACTATAAAGTACTTCAATCACCCTTCCGACCCAAAATCCAAGTTTAGGCAAGGCAAGCTAGTTTTCAGAGTCAATATTGTACCTCAAACAGCTCTCTGTTTGAGGACAACAGTGCAATTTTGGGATGATAGCGCGACACGCTAGTGTCTCTCAAGCATGCTGACGCCTGTATGACCAGAGGATAGAAAGTACAATATAAATTTCCAAAAAACAAACTAACAACCTAGCTAGTTATTCTTAAATGAATAAAACAAAACAATAAAGTACAAAAAGTACAAATGAAGATGATAGGATGGATAGATAAAAGCAAGAGTGACAAAGATGATCTCACCAAGGTGCCAGTTCGCCAGCTAGCTCCAAATGCACATTTACCTGCACACAAGAAAGAGGGGAAAAGGTTGGGGTTGTATAGGGGTATTCCTTAGTCAGACCACCATTTCGGTCTTTCCACCTCCATGAACAACCATATGGCAACAAGATAGAAATATGAGATAAAGAAATAAAGAAAGTAGAAATTGTAATAAACACTACAAAATAGTAAAATGCTACTCAACCAAATCACAAAGGAGATGAGGGAAATGTTACCACCTCCACCCAAAATCTCACTAGCCAATGGAGGAGAATGTGAACTTGGCAAGGTTACCACAACCTCAACTGTGATGAAATGAGGTCTCACAAGACTCCAAGCTCATGTTGATGTAGCTTGTATCACAATTTATATGTGGAGTTGATGGAGTGTTGCTGCTGCAATGGAGTGTTGAAGTGTTGCTTGAAAGTGAAGTGAATGCTAGAGAGTGAAATGAAGTGCTTAGAAGATTCCAAGAGATGGATTGAATGAAGAATGGATCAATTTGAAGGAAGAATGAGGAAGAATAAGGAATTTTCGAGTCGGTTGGTCAAAGAGGGAAATTACAATTCATCCCCAATCAGGAGTGTAGTTCCTATACCAAATTTAGACACAAGAATCCATCAGGAATGGTAGTGCACCGTGCGTGTGTGCCCAACAAATATTCTCCCATTGACACTACAGATAGATGCCCAATGGAAGGAAGGCAGTTGGGTGATGTGGAGTTTTGCCTTCGAATTTTATTTTCTAAGGTGAGGAGGTGTACAAGGGGAATTTGCATAAGGGGTGACAATTCACTCCTATACAATACCTTAGACTCACTAGCCAACAATGCTTGTGACTTGGAATATTTGATTAGACCCATGTTCATTAACTTAGCTTCCTCTTGGATTAGGAGATTTGCAAATTCATCAAACTTAGGATCAACATACGATGCTCCCATAGAAATTTGATGAGTATGAAAGCTAGAAACAAACACTGAATACTTAGAACCAAGCTTAGATAACACGTTCAAAATCAATTGCAAATCCTCTTTATCAATGTTGCATTCTTTCAACTATGTTTTTAATTGCTTAACTTTGGAGATGTAGTCTTGGATGTGGTCAAAAATTTTAGGATCAAGATTTATCAAATCATTGTCAATTTGATATCCCCTAATCTTATCTGTTTTACCATATAATTTTTCAAAAGCCTCCCAAGCCTCTTTAGGTTTTTTACATGATTCAACATGAAATTGTAAATCAAATGAGACTAATGAATGTATGCATCCAAGTGTTTTCTCACGATCAATCTCCCATTTTTCTAATTCTTTAGCATCAGTAGGTTGAGGAATGGTTTCCTTTAGATAGCTTATTACTACCTTTCATCATGAGATAATTCGTGTAGTAAAATTATGTGAAGGAGTTCAATATGAGATTTGAGCCCAAGACTTGAAAATCACCTTCAAAACTAAAAATGCAAATGAGAGGGTGGTAGAAAATTTCAAAAAATTGTTGACATGTCACTAACGTCATCCATCCACAATGTTAAATTTAACGTCCATATGGATGTCATGCCAAAAATTGCCTAACTACCGAAATACTCTAAGAACCGTTTGTATATTCCTTTACCCAAGAATGAAATCTTCAATGTTGGAATATTTGATTGACTGATGTAGTATGCTTTCAACTAGAGAGGGGGACCAACCACATCAAGGCTCTAGGTCATGGAGACCCAAGAATAGAGGACCTCCCTAACTTACCTCACTCTAAAGGGGTGTTTCAAATAGGGATTGAGAATGATAAGGACTATAAAGTACTTCAATCACCCTTCTGACCCAAAATCCAAGTTTAGGCAAGGCAAGCTAGTTTTCAAAGCCAATATTGTACCTCAGACAGCTCTCTGTTTGAGGACAACAGTGCAGTTTTGGGATGATAGCGCTACACGCTAGTGTTTCTCAAGCATGCTGACATCTGTATGACCAGAGGATAGAAAGTACAATATAAATTTCCAAAAAACAAACTAACAACCTAGCTAGTTATTCTTAAATGAATAAAACAAAACAATAAAGTACAAAAAGTACAAACAAAGATGATAGGATGGATAGATAAAAGAAAGAGTGACAAAGATGATCTCACCAAGGTGCCAGTTCGCCAGCTAGCTCCAAATGCACGTTTACCTACACACAAGAAAGAGGGGAAAAGGTTGGGGTTGTATAGGGGTATTCCTTAGTCAGACCACCATTTCGGTCTTTCCACCTCCATGAACAACCATATGGCAACAAGATAGAAATATGAGATAAAGAAATAAAGAAAGTAGAAATTGTAATAAACACTACAAAACAGTAAAATGCTACTCAACCAAATCACAAAGGAGATGAGGGAAATGTTACCACCTCCACCCAAAATCTCACTAGCCAATGGAGGAGAATGTGAACTTGGCAAGGTTACCACAACCTCAACTGTGATGAAAGGAGGTCTCACAAGACTCCAAGCTCATGCTGATGTAGCTTGTATCACAATTTATATGTGGAGTTGATGGAGTGTTGCTGCTGCAATGGAGTGTTGAAGTGTTGCTTGAAAGTGAAGTGAATGCTAGAGAGTGAAATTAAGTGCTTAGAATATTCCAAGAGATGGATTGAATGAAGAATGGATCAATTAGAAGGAAGAATGAGGAAGAATAAGGCATTTTCGAGTCAGTTGGTCAAGAGGGACATTACAATTCATCCCCAATTAGGAGTAGTTCCTATACCAACTTTAGACACAAGAATCCATCAGGGATGGTAGTGCACTGTGTCGTGTGTCCCCAACAAATATTCTCCCATTGACACTACAGATAGATGCCCAATGGAAGGAAGGCAGTTGGGTGATGTGGAATTTTCGCCGGATTTGATTTTCTAAGGTGAGGAGGCGTACAAAGGGGAATTTGCATAAGGGGTGACAATTCACTCCTATACAATCCTAGACTCACTAGCCAACAATTCTTGTGACTTGGAATATTTGATTAGACCCATGTTCATTAACTTAGCTTCCTCTTGGATTAGGAGATTTGCAAATTCATCAAACTTAGGATCAACATACGATGCTCCCATAGAAATTTGATGGGTATGAAAGCTAGAAACAAACACTGAATACTTAGAACCAAGCTTAGATAACACATTCAAAATCAATTGCAAATCCTCTTTATCAATGTTGCATTCTTTCAACTATGTTCTTAATTGCTTAACTTTGGAGATGTAGTCTTGGATGTGGTCAAAACTTTTAGGATCAAGATTTATCAAATCATTGTCAATTTGATATCCCCTAATCTTATCTGTTTTACCATATAATTTTTCAAAAGCCTCCCAAGCCTCTTTAGGTGTTTTACATGATTCAACATGAAATTGTAAATCAAATGAGACTAATGAACGTATGCATCCAAGTGTTTTCTCACGATCAATCTCCCATTTTTCTAATTCTTCAGCATCAGTAGGTTGAGGAATGGTTTGCTTTAGATAGCTTATTACTACCTTTCATCATGAGATAATTCGTGTAGTAAAATTATGTGAAGTTAGGAGATCAATTTGAGATTTGAGCCCAAGTTATAGCCATTTTAAAATCACCTTCAAAACTGAAAATGCAAATGAGAGGGTGGTAGAAAATTTCAAAAAATTGTTGACGTGTCACTAATGTCATCCATCCACAATGTTAAATTTAACGTCCATATGGATGTCATGCCAAAAATCGCCTAACTACCGAAATACTCTAAGAACCGTTAGTATATTCCTTTACCCAAGAATGAAATCTTCAATGTTGAATATTTGATTGACCGACGTAGTATGCTTTCAACTAGAATATTCTTCAAGAATATTCTCGAGATAGAATCTCTACAGATTAATTTGTCGATTTTTGAAATGTCAATTTTTTTTTCATCGGAAGTATATGGGAGGCCTGCAGTTGCCACGACCGATAGGCCATGTGTCAACCATAGGGTGAGTACCCTTTCGTGGGTACACAATACCCTATATAGCAACTCGTATGACCCTGAATAAAAAATCTGCAAACAAAATTTCTAATTTTTTTTTAATTTTTAATACAATTTTTTCAAAAAAATACAAATCAACTGAAATATATAATTTTTTTATACAAAAATTTCGACAAATAAAAATTATATTTTTTTGCAAAAAATTGTACCGTTGACTATAATTATGGTGCCCAGATGGTCAAATAGGGGAAAAAAATTCCTCAAGCCCTGGGTGAAAGTGCTCAGATTTGATGATTTAACAGTCAATCTTAGGGTTTTTGGCCCTTCTGGACATGATGAAAAGGTTGGATTTGACCCACAATGCTTCAAAATTGTAGCTAACTTCTAGATCTGGCAACCACACTTTAGCTTCAAACCCTCATAGATCTAGCTGATTTAAATGAAACAAAAGGAAAAACTAACTTTCTCAAACCATCTAAATTGAGTGGTGAGCTCACATTTGCACTAACAAGCTCCTATTTGAACCTGCTATAAAGAGCCAAAAATAGGAACTCCCTTAAAAACTAGTATTTTTTTCAAGTTTTTCTTATTCTCCATCATCATACAATGCAAGAGAAGAGCATACTCAACTATTCAAGATTTACCAAGAACTCTCAAAAAATACTATCCAATGGCACCCAACTCGCTTTGATACCATGTTAGAATTCGCTATGGAGATAGCCTACCAAGATATAGAAGCCAAATGAAAAGCACAAGAGAGAGAAGATCAATATGACAAGAATAAATTGTATTCCTATCAATTATGCAAATATGATTCAATGTACAACATGTATGAGAGAACCCTTGGTTATATAGCCAAGGCAAGACATAAGATTATGAAAAGTGTCTTAATCTTATGATATGAGATAACTTATCACAACTACCTAGGTCACATGTGTTACAAGTCAAAAGATAAGATAACAACTAATGACAACTAACACCTTCTAGAAATATTTCTAGGACCTAAGTAAACTTAACATGTAAATAAGTCCCCTAAGTGACCCCCTAGTAATGAATTAACTAGGTACAAGGCTTTATTTACACTAACAAAAATAAGAGATAAAATACTACAAATGTTAGCCCTTCAAAGAGTATGGAAATTTAATTTTTATATGGTAAATATTAGATTAACCTTTAAGAGATTACGTGGAATTCAAAACCAACAAACAATGATAAATGAACAAATGAAATTGAATGTACATGGATAAAACCTTTTGAGAAAAAATCCACAAGTGAAGAGAGGCTTAAGTGTGTATTAATCTTTAATAGAAGAATGTCCATGTATGTAACATACTTTCTTCCTCCAATTTAATGGAATTTTGGTAGTACTTATGTACCAATAAAAATTGACATAATGCCTCTATACGAAGGCTCCAATAGATAGAGAGCATAAAAATAAGAAACCATGAGTGGTTTATAAAACGATAGGTAAAATCCATGTGCCCAAACTATTTATCCAAACTCCTCATGCAAAAATCTAATGCCCCATTCAGTTAAGTGTTCCACTTCAACCCTTTCTATCTAAAGAGTGATGATGGTCAATTCAACATTAGACCATAGCGTACAAACTTGGGAATTGAAATAACTATTTTTTGTAGTCTAAAATTTTCTACTTGATAAGGTATCATACTAAAGATAATCATTTGTGGCTAGCACAAGTACAAAAACTAGAAATTGACATTTTTTCCTTAAGAAAGATTAGCACTTGATTTGAAAGAAATCATTAAACTACACTCCATAGTTAGAGATTAAGGTTTTGTTACAGATAACACTCCACAAAATAATAAAGACTCTACAACTAATCTATGGAATCAATATATCTAACAATTGTTAATAGGGTTTGAACATGCATAGGGGAGTTATCTAATAGTAGAGCAATAAAGAGCACATGTTTTGCATTGTTTGAAGATTAAATGGAAAGTTCTTAATTGTTTTAATCGAAGTTTAATATTATTATGAAAAAATAATCTAGCTAGTTTTAAGGATCAAAATCCAAATATTGATAATATTTGAAGAAGTGATACAAGGGTAGTAGCTACTACATTGATAAAAGAATCTCTAACATAAAATATCTTACATATATATAATTTATTATAAGAATCACTTGATTGATAATAATAGGTCAAACATGGATTTTTTCATCAATATTTATTACACTAAAATTGCTACAAGTTTTAAGTTTTAAATTTTTTGATTTATGCCTTGACAAAAAAGAGTTGGTTACAAAAAGGTTAGCCAATTGTGTGTTCCTATATCATAAAATGATGAATAGATTTTATTGTAAGGAATTAGAAATAATATTTTCTCTAGTGGAGTGTTGGAAAATTAAGGTTTTCATTTAAATAAAGTCACTTTAGTGACTTAAGGGAGTAATTAGTCAGGAGTTATTTTCTTGTAGGTAGTTTCAAAAAATAATGGGAATGCACAATGTTGTATTCACATTTGAAAATAATTCATTATAAAACCATACATGAACTCAATAATATTATTATTTATGTTAATTACTATGCAAATGTAGATTCTCTTCAATTTTCTAATTTGGTATCAGAGTCCATGGAACAATGGGGCAACATACATGAGAGGATATGCTTGGTGAATATTTCTCTTGCTTTATTTGTTACAGTGAAATTCTATGTGAATGCTTCTCCTCATCTATTCATTAGGGTGAATGCATATTAAAATTAATTTCATTTTTCCATAACTTTTCCTCTATTTGTCCTCTATTAGTGTTGTGTCTAATATTTGTTCCTCCTACATTGGAGATATGCCTAATCTTTGTTATTTTTTTATGGAATTACAAGAAGAACCTTCAAAAAAACCTTTTCCAATTGTTCTTACACCAAGAGAACTATCTTTATAAAATAGTATGGTTAAGGGATATAATAAACAACATAAATAAAATAGTGAAAAAGAAGAAGCAACTTGTAGTTAGATCTAGAAATCACAAGACCATAGATAGTGTAGAAAGATGCTAGATTGAAAATAATAGAGAACTTATAGGATCTAAATGCCTTTTGAATTCTAGACTGTAGTATAAATGATAATTTCTATTGTCTAAACTTCAATAATTAAAAAAAATTATGGCATCTTTTCTAAAGGCTAAATTATAAGTGCATAAATATATAGGATTATTTTTTGGGGGAAAATAATTTAGAGGAAGAAGTTTCAAGGAGTTCATAAGGAATCATAGAGATAAATAACAAAACATAAGTTTTTATTTTTTCATAAAGTTAAAGGTATTAAAATATTTGAATTTTACTTTTGATTATACATTGAATTAGAAGAAAGAAGGATTTTCAGTATTTTTGCAAATAGTGAAATATTTTAGTAATATTTTGTGAATGGATGTATTATTAATCGAGATTAACAATCTAAAATGAATCTTTATATCATATAATCCCATGCTTGTAATTTGGACCTGCATTTGTGCTACACTTAATGGGGGTTTCAAAGAATCACATGCAATATTAAGTGAATAAGGTATAACAGAGAAAAAATAGAAGTTGGAGCCATTCGAGGTTAGATGATTTTCATCATCTTGTGCCAACTTATTACTTTGAGATAGTGTTTTATATGAGAAGAATATGGTTTCATTTTCTGTCTTGATGTCAAGAGTATTAAATAATACATATATTGTGATTTTTTTTTTCTAAAGATAGGAAGGGATCTAGTGTAAACTCAATATGAATGGTTTCCTAGATAAGTCAAGATTATGTGAATCTTATAAATTATACCCTTCTAAGGGTTATGAGACAACTTGATGAAGTAATGTGGATGTAGCTCAATATGCACTATTTTTCAATAATTTAGGATATCTATGATTCAAGAGTTCAAGGAGGTGGTAATATGAGAACTTAAGAATATATCTCAAGGAAGCTACTCCTTTCTTAGGATTACCAGGTAGCCTGTTGAAGTTTCATTTGGTTCAAAATTTTATCTTTTTAAAGAAAAGCTTCTAAAGAATATGTATTTGTATTTTTTTATTAATATATTTTGTTGTGTGTAATGCAAACCTTAAGGGAGGGTGTTGGAAAATTTGAGGTTTGCATTTGAGTGAAGTCACTTTAGTGACTTATGTTAGTAATTAGTTAAGATTTTGTTTCTTGTAGATAGTTTGGAAAAGTTATAGAAATGCAATGCTTTATAAGCATTTGCATAGTTTATTTTGAAACTATATATGAACTTAATAATAGTATTATTTATATTTATTACTATGCAAATGTAGATGCTCTTCTATTAAATTCCAATATTGAGTAATAAAATCAATGTTTCTTTATGAGTTACAAGCTATTTAAAAATCAAGATAACAAAAAGGGGATTGCTTTCTAGTGAGAAGCAGATTTTTTTATCAATTACAAAAAATAAATGCAAAATTAAAAATGTAAGAAATGAAATTGTTTGTTAAGAATAACAAAGCTTCTTCAACATATTATATCATAGCAACTTTTAGATAGAGAAGAAAGCTAGTTAAAGGGGATTGTTAAACTAGGCACAAAAGCATGCCGTATTTATTAAACTAACAAATCCAATGATAGCACCCACTTTCATAGCCATTGTAATCTTGAATTGCTTGACATAATACCCCAAATTTTGATACAATATATTGTTTAATGTATATAAATCCTTGCAATAATGTATATTATATGTAGCTAGATTTTGATTAGATATGTCTAAACCTCTCTCAATCATCTAAAAGATATAGAGCCTAAAATGATAAGTTGTTTAATGACTAATGAGATAAGTATTGATTTTTATTGACATAAATCCTCATCTTATAAAAAATAACAATGATATTTTCTTTTCCTAAACATTACTAAAACATAATGTCAAGCTAAGACATACAACCCACATTTTTTAAAACTATTTGAAATAAAGAAATGTAATCTAAAGATGATTAAATTAATCAAACATCTATTAGAATCAATTTATTAAAACAAATGACAAAGTGTAATTTCAGCTAAACATAATGAGTACTTTTCAAATGAATTCATATAAATTTAAATTACACTTGTTGATTGAAAAAATTGTTCAATTTTATACAACTCTCATAAATAAATAATAAACATTTTATTTAATTATTAAAAAATTATTTGCTTTTTATAATAATTTATTTTTATCTAATTTCCATTTGTTAAAAAATTAATTAACAATATTAATTAAAAAAATAAAAGATAAAATAGTTTTTAATACAAGTTTTGATTTAATAATTTTTTTTATTTTATTGCACATTAATAAATTATTATAGAAACCAAAAAAAACTTGTTTCTTTCTTTCACGCTTCTTTGTAATGGGTGAAAAGCGACAATAAAAAAAACACTCGTAAAGCTTTGTACATATATTTGAAGGAAAAAAAGTAACATATCAGTATAGTGACTCAAAAGCTACGGTCACATTATTAGCAGAGTTCTGCATAGGCAAGCATAGGCGTTCATTATTCTGATGCTTCTGGACCTCCGAAAGCATCGCTGTCATATGACAAGCTTAGAACACTCTTTTCTTATCTGCCCCTGCTTTCCCGTGAGCACCTTGTAGTTGACAAGTTTGAGCAGGGCGAGTGAGAAATCATGGTTAAAAAGAGTCCGATCGTAAGCATACGCTTCAATCAGGGCGCGGGCTGTGGGAGAAGCCATTAATGCCTGGTCGACATGCAGAAGCCCTTTTCCGCTTAACAAATTTATGTAATAGTGGTTATCGAATGACGATGCGCTGCGAGGGTCATGCTCCACCTCCAGATTTGCCTGCCCACTGCAGAGGGAGCTCAGGTGGTTGCGGAAGTGCACGTTAATGGTGGGGTCGGGTCTCCCAGTGCCATTAAAGTTTGATAGTCTTGACTGGAAACAGCGGCAGCGGGCATGGCCCACCGTGTGGGCTCCCAGAAGGCACACCATATCCTTTTCGGTGAACCCTTTATCCTGGAATGCGGCGAACCTGCTGCTGACGGAATCGTTCGCAGCACCCAGACTACTCTCTGCCAGCCTAGCAAATGCAGACGTGCTGTCCCTGCGCCCTGTTTTCACCCCTACAAAAGGCCCTCCTGTCTGCAATACAAAATCAAAATTTGAAGTTATTGGCCATATATTAGTATTGGAAGTTAAAATCAGAAAGAGAAGAAACAGAAAGAAACACAACCACAACTATGGCATCTCTTGCTCCAAGCACAATAATGTCGGCGCAAGAAACAGTTTCAGGACATGCTGCTTCAAGCTTTCTTTTTATCGCATCGATTAAGTCGTATCCCTTGAGAGAATTGGCGTTTGCGATGGATTCTTTCTCAGAAAAAAATTTCCCCTCCACCGAATCCAGTAAGACGGAAGCATCACACCCCTGCACATTCAACATTAATTTACATAAAAATCTGAAATATGAGCTAAGCTGTATTAACGAAACAGGGCTAGTTCTTTGTTTATTACACGAACAAAACAGTCATGGAAGGCCAATCGTATAAGGACAGGGGCCACGTCTGAGGAATTGCGGAACAGCTCGTTAACTGCGGTCTTCACGATGTGTTCTGCCTGTGGGCATGAATTACAATAGAAGTTGGGCTGTAATCCAGTTGGGGCGAAGCCATTGGCCGATATCAGCATTGCAAAAGTGAGCACGAACAGGCATGCCGATGAACGAGTTCCTATCTTCACTCTTCACACAGGTGCTGATTCGGAGACAAAACAGAGCAACCCATTAGACAAATCTTAGGCAGTAAAGAACAAAAATAGCACAGTACAGTGGAGGGAATCGAACTCATTACCTTAATGAAGCAGGAAAGAATGCAAGCTACTTCTGGTTTGTGCTTCTTGCTTCCTTTCCACCCAAATATATATAAATCAGTAACCTGAGATGGCGGTGGAGAGAGGCCAATACTTCGTGAACTTGCCTGGTAACTGTCAAAAAGTTGGTCGTACAAAAATAATCTTTGTAAGACTGCAACAAACCGGTGACATATACTTAGTGTGTTTTGTAGATTATAAGCGACGGTTCAATTCTTACCCATATTTACTATTGGAGATTTTTTTATGTCGGGAGGGAGAAGAATAAGACCAAATATTTAGTTTTGTTTGAGACCTAGAAATATAGAAATATTTGTCTATAGAAATATTTGTCTATAGATTGTACTTAGTGCTCTAATTTGATACTAATTAGATGTAAGCTTGTCATACATTGATAAGTAGGAGGTATTCTCCACACAGTGTCAAATTATAATATTGTTATTAAGATTCAACTATGTAGTTTTATGAGTCAAACTCATAGAATTATGATATTGTTATCATGGGTCAATGAGTTTGACTCGTAAAACTATGTGGTTGAATTCTGATAACAATATCATTATTTGCCATACATCGCTAAATGATTCACTCTCAACTTCAGTTTAATTCAAAACTAATTTGTAAATGTGCAACTTTGATCCCAAATCTAAATTATTTATTGTTGATACTAAAATATCAATTTATCTATAGTATTGGGGTTGGATGGTATCTAAGCATGCTATTGAAGTTTATTGTGCTAGGAAATTCTATGAGGTCCACTCTTCCTTGTGTTCACATTTTATTCTAATAGACTTGTGTGTAGAACACTCTTGAATGTGTTATTATACTTATCTATAATAATTGATTATGTGGATGTTGATATTATATTAAGAAAAGTAGTTGAATATTTATTGTGATCAAGAATTAGTTAACTATTGATTATCGACTGTTTTACATTATCTTGATTTAAGTATAGTGTTCATGTTTGCCTTGTCACTATAGTTTGAATTTAGAACAAAATTAGTTGCACACCAATTATGAATCTTAGTGCAATTGGATGTGTGTTATGTGTTTATGCAATAGAGTGTAAATGCAATTATGCTAGTGGATTAAATTTAACATTGATTTTTTATTAAATCGTGATAATAAATATTTAATTATAATGTATCCATGTTGTGTATACTAATTTAATTACAAGTGTTCTTCAACTAGATTATTTTTTATATATTGACAATTGCATGTTCAAGTGCATAGGTAAATTTCCATGACCAGTAGAGAATTGTTGAGGTTCTAAAAAAATTAGTATTGTGATTTCTCATTTTACCTCATCCTAAGAAAGGATTAAGGTCTTCTTATGTAAATATGATGTGTGTGAATCTTGTTAGTTAATTGTTAATATTTATTTCTATTATTGTTTAGTTTGGGTTGGTTAAGTTCCTCGTAAGTATTAAGTCTTGGATTTTAACTTAAGGGATATTTTAGAAGCCTTTTAATATTTTTTCCTCATAATTTATGTAAAATTAACCCTAAAATGATAACCCATGGGATGAGTCTATTTTGGAGACTTGTGTAATATGTATTTTAGAATATATAAAAACCTTGAAAAGTGGCTTGGAAGATAACAGATGAAATGGGAGCCAGGTTTGACTTTATGACAATTAGAGTCATTCCCTATGCTTAAGAATCTAGAAAATCAATTTCTATTTACACTTTTCTCAAAGCTGTGTTGGGGGTTGGTCTCTTTATTTTTGGGGAGGATTTCTATTTTTAGAGTGAAGGGTTTTAAAAAAAGGATAATTGTCTAGAGGAAGGGATTGGGAGATTAGAGAAGAGGAAAGCTTTAATAATTTGGGATCAAGGCTTCGTCAAACTTGGTTGAAGCATAGATGTATGATTTTGAGCCAATTATGAAGTGTTGTAGTGGCTTTTGTTGTTAGAATGATAATAGATTTATCTTTTATAAACAATCAATTTTGTGTTGAAAACTTTTTTTGTGTGTTGATATTATGTGAATTGTTTGTTTTAGGTTAAGAGCCAACAATATATTGGGGTTGAGATAGGTGTACAACACCTTTTGGAGAAAATTTCTATTGTATATTTTTGGCATAAGTGCCTATGCATGTGTGTGGTGGTTGGGATTGTGGAGAGAATATTATGGTTTATTTGTGTTGAGGTGATCAATTTTATGATTTGAGTGAAGCATAATGTGGTGTTATGAAGATTTGTTGGATTCTTGATTTGGAGGAGATGAAAATTCATTTGTATTTTCCCAAAGAGTTTAGTGAGTCCTCTTGACTCCCCCTTATTAAATTGATCTTGAGGAGATCTAATTGTGTGTTATCCCAATAGGTAGTTTCAAATTTGTGAGTGTTTGAGTGTATATTGCATTGTGTAAACTAGTTTCATGGGAGCTTCCTAGCTCAGAGGTGGAATTTCTTTACAAGTCCTATGTGTTAGAGTTTAGATCAGAAATGCAGTAAGCAAAAAACTCAACACATAAGACAATGAACACAACAAGAGACCCTAGGAAAACCCTCCTACTCAAGGGAGAAAAGCAAGAAATGGTCTCTCTCTTATATATATATATATGATAAAAGTGCAGAATTTTGCATACAGAGTTTGGCCTTACACACAGATGAATCTCATACAATAAATAGTAGCACCTCTCCTTGATGCAAAGACACAAATAAATATATTTCTTCTTGAAATATGATCTGCTGCTAAGAGATGGTAATATGCTATTGAAGGGTGAACTTCTACTCTATAGAAATGTGAATTGAAGAGAGAGTGAATTGATAATCAAATGAATGATCTTCACCTTGTATATATACA
The DNA here is from genome assembly GCA_007258455.2 of Sequoia sempervirens. Lineage (NCBI taxonomy): Eukaryota > Viridiplantae > Streptophyta > Pinopsida > Cupressales > Cupressaceae > Sequoia > Sequoia sempervirens. The sequence continues at coordinate 54,693 of VDFB02372150.1, read as the reverse complement.
AATTGGAGTGACTTCTTCTCTAGGTTGGCCTCTAGAAAAAATAGAAAAATATAAAATATAATTTATGACACAAGGCCAACCTTCCTTGGAGATTAATTATCTTAATTTTTACTTAGGATAAAATATCTCCCTAAGCTACAAACACTAACACTCCCTCTTAGCTAGGGAGGTATTTTCTAGATATCCTCATCATGGAGTCTCTCAACATGACACCCACAATGGCTACACCCATTTGTGGAAAGTAGTTCATCACAGAGTCTCTCAACGTGATGTCATCATGGAGTCTCTCAACATGACCTCTACCATGGCTACTCCCATGTGTGGAAAGAAACTCATGTACAATTTTTCATCATGTAGTCTCTTAATGCGATGTCATCATGGAGTCTCTCAACATGACATCCACCATGCCTACTCCCATGTGTGGAAAGAAACACAAGTACAAGTATCCATCACGGAGTCTCTCAATGTGATGTTGTAATGGAGTCTCTCAACATGACATATCATCTTAGTCTCAAAGATGAACAAGGGCCTGCATCTCATATTTATCCATCTCAAAAAAATATACACTACAAGGGATTTCACCTCATATTTCTCTATCTCAAAGAAATATACACTACAAGGACTTTCACCTCATATTTCTTTGTCTTAGAGAAATATACACTACAAGGGCTTTCACCTCATATTTCTCTGTCTCATAGAAATATACACTACAAGGGATTTCACCTCATATTTCTCCTTCTCAGAGAAATATACACTACAAGGGCTTTCACCTCATATTTCTTTATCTTAGAGAAATATACACTACAAGGGCTTTCACCTCATATTTCTTTGTCTCAGAGAAATATACATTACAAAAATCTTCATGATGATGTGATTCCCTCTAAAGCTCCAAGTATTCACATCAACCTTCTGACATCCTCATCCAATATTGTCTTTTTTGTTTTGTCAGACTCCCTTTGAATGTCATTTCCTCCTCTTTGAAGTAGTTGATCGCAATGACAATCTAAATAGGTTTAGTGTCTTCATCTTTCTCAATCTTCTTTGTTGATGCAAATTCTCTATTCAAGGCTGACCCAACCTTGTGCCCTCAAGAGATATCTTCAATGAAGAATCATGAGAGTTATGTTCCACCAACTCAGTCCCAAGGCTGCAAGCTATGTCTCCACGTGTGCCCATTTCTTCAACCAGCATGACTTCCTCACAAGATGCATCACGCTCTTCCTCCCTTGAATTCCTTATGCAATCTCTCATCAAATTTTTCTCCTTGATCCATCTTGGAAGCATCTTAGAGAGATTAATAATAGTTTATAGAATCAAACTACCCCAAAGAAAAAAATATATACAAACCAATGCTAGAAGCATACATTATTCACTATTCCCAATGTTAATGCATGAGTTATTATTAACTGCATAAAATTAATGAACATTATTAATAGGTATATAATACTTAGCTCTTTATTCTCTAATCGTCCTCACAATCTACCAATTTTTCTTTCCTGATCTTTGCACTTAAAGATTCAAATCTGTTGCAATGGTACCAGTTCATTGATTCTAACTCTTATGATAATAATATAGCCTACTCTTCAACTTGGTTTAGCTCTTCTTTCCATCTCTTCATCTGTAACTTGCATTGACATCTATCTACTTCCTTTTGTGTTTTATCCTTGTTAAGAAAACTCTTATCATTTAATGGAAAACTTCAAGGTTGCAGGGTTTTGGGCTCTTTAATAATGTTGTTACATCTTTTGAAATGTTCTTTTCTCCTTTACTAATAGCCACATGACTATGAAAATCCTCTTCACTGAGCTATCATAGCTTCATAGGCATTATCATTTCTTAGTAACTGTTCATTCTTCACATGCTCAATGTTTCTTGATTGATCATGGCCTTTCATGACTATTGAAAGCTTGACATGCCTAGTTTCCTCATGGCACTATCTTACATTTTTTCCCATAAGAATTGTGTTGAGTCTCATGCAACTTCACCAAACTATTATTAATCTGATACCAAGATCATGCCATCTTCTATACACTATTCTTTTCCTTTTAATCTCATGGTTGTCATACATTTAAACTGTCACTTCACAGTTGGAAGATTGCACAACATTCATCATAGGTCTGCTCTTGTTCATAGGGTTGTCTCTTAAGGTTGTCATAACAGTTTGACTGTCCTTTTTTCCACAGTGTTGCACATCACTTTCACTATTCCCCATGACATTTTCCCATTTACCACACCTAGCACTGTTCATGTTGATACTTGCTTGTAGTATTAGGTTGTCTTTGTCATGGCTATCCTTAGTTTGCTAACTGTCTTTAGTTTCATCTCTTTTTACTATGTAGGTAGTTGCAACAAGGAAAACTAACCCTAGAAAACTTCAAAGGAAGACTTCCATATTTTCCTTCAAAGTAGGCATGAGACTTAGTGAAATCTGAAGATGCATTCTTTGTTCCTATTACCCTATAACTTAAACAATTATGATCATATATTTTCTTAGACCCACTCTGATACCATGTTAGAGTTTAGATCAAAAATGCAATAATTAGAAAACTAAACACATAATACAATGAACACAACAAGATACCCTAGGAAAACCCTCCTACTCAAGAGAGAAAAACCTAGCATGAAATGATCTCTTATATATATATATATAAGATAAAAGTACAGAATTTTTCATACAGAGTCTAGCCTTACAAAAGGTTGGATCTCATACAATAAATAGTAGCACCTCTCCCTAATGCAAAGAAACAAATGAATATATTTATTCTTGAAATATGATTTGTTGTTGAAGGGAAAAAATTTCTCTGTAGAAATGTGAATTGAAGAGAGAGTGAACTGATAATCAAATGAATGATCTTCACCTTGTATATATACAAATTGGGGTGATCTCTTCTCTAGGTAAGCCTCTAGAAAAAATAGAAAAATATAAAATATAATTTGTGACACAAGGCCGACCTGCCTTGGAGATTAATTATCTTAATTTTTACTTAGGAGAAAATATCTCCCTAAGCTACAAATACTAACACTATGGTTAGGAGGTGAGCTAACCTTGGTCATGAGAGGATTTATGAATATTTGTGTTATAGATTTCTAACTTGGAAACCTATTATGATTAATACTTGCATGGGTTATGGTACCCTCGTATTAAAAATCAAAGGGTTTGCAAAACCCTTATAAGGATATTATAGATTTTTTTATTTGTTGTGCATTCTATACACCATATTGGTTTAGGAAGGAAGAAAGTATTGGAGTCAAGAAAATATTAGATATCATTACTACACATTGTAATGTTTCACTAGAATTTGATGTATGTTGATTATATTGTTGAAAAAATAAATATCATGCATTATCAAAATTATATATATAAATGAAAGTAAATGGAAATTTATTCCCTTCTTATATGTGTTAATTTCTTTTTTATGTTAGCTATATTTAACTTTTATACTTATCCATTTTCTTGGAAATAAAATTTTTATACATGCTCTTGTTGTAATCTCATAAATATAGAAAATATATATATATAAAATTTTGACAACTAATTTATTTATACCTACAAAATATTAGCAATCAAATTAATGAACAATAATATAATATCATTCTAGATATAAAATAATGAACATAAATTTTTTTAAGTCAAATTATTAAAAAGAATACTACAACTCTTTTACAAATAAGATTTTTTTTAAGCAATTACCAAAATATTGTGTTATTTTGATAAACAATAGAGAATATAGATTTATTTTTTTGTATCATTCTTCTTCATTTTGATTCTTTAAAACCCTAGCATGGAGGAATCTAAAAACTATCTTTTTATTTTCCCTAGAAATCCTACATGGAAAAAGGAACCCATTCTCTTGTAAGCCTATATGCACAAACAAAAATAAATGAAAAATATATAGGAATTTGTATTAAGTATTAAATACACAATACAATTTAATAATAGCTTTTAAAAAATATTTGATGTGTTAATAATTTTTGTTGCAAATAATTATAAATGTCTATTATGATCTAGGATAAAGCATTTGTCTATTTGATAAAAATAAATTGTAATCGTCTTATCCTAGTATTCAAAATTTAAAACAAATTTTCTTGTGGACATTTGATTTCTTTGAAATTAACTAGATCATCCCTTTTGGTAGCTTGTATGAACTTGATAACCATTTTTTTATATATTATATTTATAGGGGTTGATAAAAAACCTTAACTGATCTAAAAAGTGTACATTTAGATAAACTTTAGATTTGCAAATCAAATATGAAATCAAAGACGTTTGGGCAGGCGCGTCAGACGTCGCGCAGAATCAGCGATCAGATCGATCAGCACCACCATCAAATCCGGCACGGATCGACGATCAAAACGGCGTCGATCCAGAGAGAGGTGATTGTAATGTGCCTAGCATATAATTTTAACAAATTGTTGATTTTCAAATTATATTCAATAAAAATCAACATATGAACCAAAGGTAATACTCTAATATATTGATGAGATTTAGAACCTCATTCACATATATATATATCAATTACAATTCATAACAATGATCTAGAATGACATACAAGGTTACCACAAATCAACAATAGTATTATTAACTTTCTTAAAGAATCCTTGAAGCTCAGATGCAATCCATGAATTAGAATGTCCTTATGAACCAAAGGGTTTTCATCCTCTAAGACTAGTGGCCATTGGGTTTTTGTCTAATGATCACAAACTCCTATGGGTTTCATCCACAAAAGGGTTTAGAACATAAGTGTTCCAAAATATATGAAAATGACATAATAATTCAATACCTAGTACATGAGTTGACTCCCTACATATGCTAATAATTTCCCCTAAGGAATAGACCATCCTTGAGTCAAAATGGCACCAAAGCCAAATTTTGAATTTCACAGGCTACACTAGGTTGGTCTTAAGGCCAAAGTAGATTATTTTGTAATTAGTGTGTCATCCTATGGACCTATCCACATGCTTCCTTAGCCCCTTCCTTCTTCCAGAAACTTCACAATTTCTTACACATGATTCAGAGGTGTCTTATCCATTAAGTCTATTGAAGTTGGTACTAGTTATCTAGCACAGTCAACTTCTAATAGCAATATATTTTTGGTACCTAATCCATTCCTCTTAAGATTTGGATATAAAGTGCAAGTGTTGAATTATAGATTCTATGTTCAAAACTATGAGTCGACATGTTCTCCTATAGAGGAATGCAGAGGGATTCCTAGAATTGACCCTGCTTCGATATAGTGAGCCTGAACTAGCGATCTTTTGATGGCAATATATTTCCTATATATGATCCATTTTCCTTGAGCTCTATCTATTATACATGTGAGAATTATTATAGATGTTATGTCCCAAATTTCAAGCTAGAGGGGTGTTATGTGAAGAAATGTGGTAGGATTCTTGGATTCCACTCTACAACTATCTTTTCAGAAAAAGGGACATGACAAGGGAGGGAAGAAGTAGGGAGGGAGAGAGAGGTGAGATAGATAAAAGTAGAGAGGGAAGGAGAAAGTGATAGAGGTGATA
>VDFB02372150.1:30292-48423 GCA_007258455.2 Sequoia sempervirens | reverse complement strand
TAGATAAAGGGATGGAGATAGTGAGAGAGAGGTCTAAATTGTAAGGGATATACAAAGAGAGATAGAGATAAATATGATAGAGCTTGTTGATTAATAAAATTTGATTTGTTGATTACCGAATTTTGATTATCTAAAAAATTATAAGATCTTCCAAAAATTAGAATTTGCATTATAACTCCTAGAAATTTGAAACTATTCTGAAATTTGAAACTATTCTCAAACATCCCAAAGCTATATAGATGAAATTTAACTTAAAGTATGAGAAAGTAAATGTCCATGCATATAAATGTTACCTAAATACTTTTACCTATATATTATAATTTCATGTGTATAGTTTTTCTAGAAGAGAAAGAGAAACAAAAAGAAAAAAATAATGCAAGAGAATTTTAATGCACTCGCATTATGTCAATGCAATCACATAATGTGAGAGTTTTTCATTATAACACGCTCACATTTTCTCTTTTATGGGACCAAAAAGTGGAGTGGCCACTTTTTGGTCCCCCATCTTGGTCCACGTGCCCCTCTCTCTAATAAAAGATTCTCATTGAGCTTCACAAGTCTCTAATTGGTGGTCATTAGGATTTTTGAAGACCTATAATCAAGCCAAGAAAGACTTATTTTGGGAAGGGCTAAAAGGGGATGTTCAAATATTTATGGTTGAATGTTTGGTTTGTCAAAGAAATATTTAGGGGAGACAATTAAGAAACCTGGTCTCTTGCAACCCTTAGTTATTCCTAGCCAATTTTGAGAAGAGATATCCCTGGACTTCATCATAGAGATTTCAAGATCTAATGATAAGAATTTCATCATGGTACTAGTGGATTGCCTCACTAAATATACATATTTAATTGCATTATTACTGTAGACATCTAAATTTGACAACTTCCATATGGTCAAAGACGTCTCCTTATTCATCCAGTTGCTTATCCCCTCTGTTAATATTAATTAAATCATTTGTTTAATTAATACCTTGCATCTTACATAGGGTTCATAAAATATTTAATTTAATAAATACTTCACCCCTCTTTCTCCTCTAAATTAAATAAATACACCATTTTATTTAATTTTGTCATATTACCTTTTGGAATTTAAATTCATTTTTTAATTCTTCTTTTTCTCTCTCATTGTCACATCCTCCAACTTTTGCAAGTTGGTCTCTAATCCTTCATCTTCTTCTAATTAACTATGGTTAGCATATGCACACCCCTAATCATCATTAGGGTCACATCCTCCATAATCTCCCACTTGCTTCTAATAAGTCATTAGTCCATCTAATTAAGTATTTGCACAACCTTAACCAAGGTCATTAGCCATATTTAGCACCACCTTTTTAGTCAACCTTTGCATTTATCTCTTTTTAGTATTGACCCTCTTTCCCATGTGAATTTTTAATTCACATTTATTTATCCTAGATTCTCCTCTTCCCTATGTGAATTTTTAATTCACATTCTATCTTCCAAGGCTTCTAGAACCTTGGACTTGTCACATCATCCACATGTGACCAAGTCCCACCTTTTTGAAGCTCACCTTTTATCCTTTAGACTTTCCTAAGAATGTGAATTTTTAATTCACATTTATTTCTCCAACCACCTCTCCTTTTCCCATGGAGATTTTTGAGAAATTCCAAAATTTCTCAAATGTCCCTTTCACTCTCACTTGGGGACAAGAAATTCCTTTTTAGGAAATCTTCTCACTCCCCAAGGTACTTGTCCTTCCTCCACCTCATGTACCTTTTGGCCACCTCATGTCCACCTCATCTTTCTTAAGCCTCTCCCCTTGCCACATGTCAAGATATGAGGGCTTGTGAGTTCTCAACTCACCATAGCCCTACATATTGGCCATGTTGGGATCAATCTCAACCGTCCATTTCTTCTAGGAATTCTCAAAATTCCTATAAATACCCCCTCTTTTCTCTCATTTGGGGAGATCATTTTGCTAGCCAAACTCTTGCAATTTTGTTTCTCAATCTACACTTAGCATTTGCATCCATTTTGTCCAACTATCTTGCATCTCGCACTTCACATCTTGCATTTACTTGCCATCAAGGAGCATACATCTCATCTACAGTTGAATGGCCAACCAAACAACAACTCTACAAGGTAAAAGGTTCCATTTTTATGTTGTTAAGTTCATCATTTGCCCAATCTTGAAGTCTAGGGTGTTTTTAGTTTTTATTTGCACTCTCTTTAGTTTGTTGCTCATATTTTTAACGATTACATTCCCCTATCACATTTCTGGCATGCCAGGTGGGACCCACAAACGAGTCTTTTTCTTTCACGTTTACTATTTTTGGCATTTTCACAGGTTCAGGTTACAGATTGGCGGACCTGACCTCTCCGATGATAGACCTGACCTCCGGTGGCAGACCTGACCTCTCCGGTGGTGGACCTGACCTCTCTGGTGGCGGACCTGACCTCTCCGGTGGTGGACCTGACCTCTCCGGCGGCGGACCTGACCTTTGGTGGCATACCTGACCTCTCCGGCAGTGGACCTGACCTCTCTGGCAGTGGACCTAACCTCTCCTATAGCAGACCTGACCTGCATTGGCGGACCTGACCTCCTGAAGGTGAAATTTCAAGTTTTTACCAATTGTTCTTTGGTAAATTAGGCACATAGTTTAATTAGAGGGGCCAACAAACCTTGTTTGGTGTGCTTGTGGAAGGCTATTTGACGTATCCAATCCCCTTGTGTCATTTTGCGATCCTAGGTGATGAGAAATTGTAGCTTTCCAAGTCCTTTGAGTCACCCTATTTCCATTTTCTTAGTGGGACCTACTTGGGGATTTCATCACCCCAAGGGACGATTCCAACCACGCGTACCAGCGAGGTATATAAAGGGGGGAGAGCAAAAGTTGTACCTCAATCCAACCACGTTGTAATTGGTGAAGCGTCGGGATGACGTGAAGAGTTGGTCCGAGCCTTTAGTATCTCGCTAAGGTTCCTGACTCATGCTTGTAACAGGTTGGTGTTCACAGTTTGGGCCTCATGTACCGGGTGTATATCGAGGACTCCTTAGCAACCATTTTCATCCTAGAGTAGAAGACTTTGTTTGACCATACCCGTTTCTACTAATCTTAGGGTTGTACTATCTGAATTGTCTTTCTTGTGCAAAACCAGTCATTTTCAGTTTAGCCAAATCTTTTTATCAATGTTTGCTATATTTTGGGTCCTTTGCCTTACTCATCCATCAAAAAATCAAGCTTAAACTTATCCTTTGGTGGACCTAACCTTATCCTGTGGCAGACCTGACCTTATCCTATGGCAGACCTGACCACATGCTACGACAGACCTAACCTCATGCTGTCGCAGATTTTCCCTAACAAGCAGCCGTATATGCCCCGCCATTTGCACACTGTAAGTTCATTTTCCTCCGTTTGAGCGCCAATCTTCTCAAATTTTCATGCTCTTTCCAACAACATATAACACTTCATACTTTTGAGAAAAATTTTCTCCTTGGGCAGATATGACCTTATGTTGTGGCGGACCTAACCTTATGCTGTGGCAGACCTGACCTCATGCTGTGGCAGATTTGCCCTAACAGGCAGCCGTATATGCCCCACCATTTGCACACTATAAGTCCGTTTTCCTCCGTTTGAGCGCCAATCTTCTTGATTTTTCATGCTCTTTCCAACGGCATATAGCACTTCATACTTTTGAGAAACTTTTTCTCCTTGGGCGGATATGACCTTATGTTGTGGCAGACCTAACCTTATGTTGTGGCAGCCCTGACCTTATGCTGTGGTGGACCTGACCTCATGCTTTGGTGGACCTGACCTTTGACCAACCTATATTATCACTTGGCATCCCTTGTCTCTCCGTTTCAAACATCGATACACCTATTTACAATCCTAAACAAACATCTGAATGCCCGTTCCGAGTCTTCATCCCCTCGTCCTGAGAATCGTTCATTTCGAGCACTCTTTTGCTTCTTTTGAGTTCTCATTTTTTCATTCTGAGGGTCATTCATCTGTCCTGAGACGCTCCCCATCTGTCCTGAATTCCATATAAGCCTTGTTGGAGTAGTCATCCGAGTTGACCTTGGTGTTCATCCCTAATCGTAATCATCATAACTGACTTAGGATTGCTATCTGTCTTAAGTCAGTCATCCTTCTTGACCCAATCAATCCACTTCTGTCTCAAGTTGGATTTGGTGTTGTTATCATACAATCAGTTAATTAACACCTAGTGTTACCAAGTATCCTTCTTAAACTTGGTTGTGGATTTCGGTCATCATATTTATCATCAAATCAATCTTAATCATCAGATCGATCCAACCCCCCACATCATCAAATCTATCTAGACCAAGATCCAAAATCTAGGTCAATCGAGTGTCTACCAATCAATCCAATCCAATTTCATCAAATCAATCCCTGTCGGTTTGACCAATCGTCATCGGCTAATCTCCCATCAAATTGAATCAATCTTTCATCATCTTGCATGCCCGTTCAGACCTAATCACAGGCAAAGAAAATGGTCGACCAACAAGCCCAGAATGCCCAATCAAACAACCCTCAAGATCCCAACAACACAATGAACGTCTCATCAGATCCTAACAATGGTGCTAACATCCCTCACGATCCCCACAATGGCACATCATCACAATCCAATGTGGATGGCCAAAACACGTCACCACCTGGGGATGAAAACATGGTCATTCAACCTGAAATCACATTCGAGGAGCATTTTAGTAACCCAGTCAATGTGCAAATGACAGACCACCTTCTTGAAAAGCATGGCGAGGAAATCTTGGCTCACTTGATTGAAAAAGGTGTCAAACTGCCGTCAGGTGTCGACTTATCCAAGTGTGGCACTTCCACACCCAACAAACCCCAAGGTTCACATAACATTCCAAGTAGCTCATACATCCCCAATATTCCTCCAGTAGAAGGTTGGCATCAACCTGAGTTCAACAATGATGTTCTATATCATGTCAATAATCCCCCATTCCACACCATCTCAGTCATAAGGGCTTCTCAAGCAACTGATCCCAACGACCCTTTCGCTTATGGTATGCCCCAAAACATCTCACAACCACCACCTATAATGCTAATGGCACCGCCTCTGTCAAATCAAACTCCCATCAATCCTGGAGCCACCCCCTTGACTGCATCGCTGCCACCTCCTGGGGCTACAAATCCTCCACCATCATCATTCATACCCCAACAACCTCCACAATCCAACATCCCTCCACAAAATACATCCCAATCCTATGCTTCCACTAGTGCTCAACAACCCCCCTCACAAAACATCTCAATCGCACCTCGACCTCAACAACAACCATTGGTCAATCCTTTATTTTCAACACAACCACCACCACATCAATCACAAGGAAATCAACCTCGGCCTTCAGCCCTAACTACATCTCCATTGCTTGCATCCATCTTACGCCCACAAGCGCAACCGCCACATAACATCCCATCTCACCCAACACAGCCACCAACAATGTGCCAACAACCACCCCATCATTACAATTATTATAATCAGCAACAATATCAACAACAACCATCTTATGTGGCCTCGCAACAATCACATCAGCACCCCCAATATCCACAAACCAATCTGCAACATCACATACGAGCTCCTCAACAACCCACCTCACATCCCTATTAAACGCATCCATATTATCCCCCACAACAACAACCCATGTATCAACAAATTCTCTCAACATACCAACAAGGGATGTCATCACTTCACCATCTGAACCCATATCTAAACACTCTGCTGCTCTCTCAGCAGGATTTTCTATCATCTTACCATCTAGTTCCACCCAACCAACCACCACTCAACTTAGATTTGCTAGAAATTAAAGCCGCTCTAAAAAATCTTCAGGCAGAGACTGGCAAACAATCATTCAAGTTCGAAGACATATGCCCATATCTGTTCGATCCCTCCATATCATTGATTCCCTTCCCTAAACATTTTAAAATGCCAAAGTTTGACAAATATAGGGGGAACAAAGATCCTAAGGCCCACTTGCAGGAGTTTTACTCCCAGTGTCAAGAAGTTATTCACAATGATAACTATCTCTTGCACCTATTCCCATGGATCCTGGCAAGTTGTTATCATGGAATCTAGCAGCGCTCGTTCCACGGATAACCCCCCTACGAAACTTGTTCGTTTCCTAGGATTCGTGAAGTTCAAGCATGCATAACGAAGTGATTTTTGAGTCACCTCAAAATGCTTTCCCAAGCCTCAAATAGTCAATTCGAGCATTCCCCCATGTTCGTCTCGTGAAGACCTTCGAAACGAGATCTTTCGCGAAGTTTCACTGTTCGTACTTAGTGAATTACGAAAAACGCAGTGGCACTGAAAAAGTGCGCTCCTGCCCTGAAGCCAAAAATTGGCTAAGTCTGGAAAATGCAAGGGCGCTAAAATTTAGCGCCCCTACACGCAGTGAAATTTCCAAAAAGTGCAATAGTGCTAAATTTTAGCGCCATTACACTTCTCTTCGCCACTTAACTCTTTTTCCTGTCTTTTGCACATTTCTTCATGTTTTCGCGTTTTTTGTCAATCGTGCCACTTTTCGTGCCTAGATTTATTGCTCGACTTGAGTTAGGTTTTTAATTTTCTTTTTCACTTAAAGTATGATTCGCCATTTTCATTGTTCATATTTCATGTTCTTTCCTTCCTCTTGCTGTGCGAGTTTGCCTCTCAACTGCAAATCACGTTTTTGAGGTTTTGCATTCTTCTTCAGCATTCTTCGCGCTTTGGTTCAGGTAAGTCTTGTTGCATTGTTTTCTTCTTTCTTTTTGTATATGATCTAATGTTCTTTATTCGCGTTTTTGGAACCCTATGCATTCTTTTCCTTTCTCCCTATGCGTTGTGTTCATCTCCATTCGCGTTTTTCATTCCTACGCGTTTTGTTCTCGCCATTCGCGTTTTTCTTCATTCGCGTCTTTGTTTTTTTTCTGTTTCTTCTGTTTCTCTTAGCGTCTTTACCTCCATTCGCGTTTTTCCTTATCCTCACTTATTGTTTTGAATGCGCATTTCTCTCCTCCATTTCCGTTTTCTAAACCTACGCATTCTTTCCATGACTCTCTTACGCGTTTCATTCCTTTTCTAACACAACGCAAACTTTTGTGTTTCATTGTAACTCCATTCTCCATTGCGCTTTTCTTTCTAACATTTTTGTTATTCTCATTACGTTATTCACATCGCCTTCTCCATTTTGCAAACTTTGAAAAGATCTATCACTTGGAAAGAAAGAAGTTTAGCTTTTGAATGCAAAAATAATAATGGTGCGAATTGCAACCCTATCCAAAGACAAACCAAATTATCCTCAAAGCTTTCATGTTACAAACATTGCATTTGTCAAGCACGAGCGCCATCGCCATTCACTCTTACATCTGCATTTCAAAATTGACAAAAAAATGCATAAGCGCTAAATTTTAGCGCTGTGACATTTTGAAAATGTCAAAAAATTCCTAACACTACAAGATGAAGGGTGCTAAAATTTAGCGCCCTTGCATCAAAAGTCATTTTTCTGAGATGTAAGGGCACTAAATTTTAGCGCCCTTACACTTTTTCCAAGCTTTCTCCAATTCTTCCCAGATAAGCTTCATTTTTGACCAGTGCACTCTTGAGCCCTTTTTTTTCTGCCTTTGTGCATCGTTTTGCGTGCCTCGTCATCCGCTCCATGCTTTCCCATCCTCGTGCTCATTATACGCTTTCCCATGTTTCCTAACAATTGATGTTTGTTCTGGCTAAATGGATTGCAGTATACTTTCAAAGATCATCAAATCAAGATTGATCAGAGTTCCAGTTCTTTTTTATGACTGCTACTAAGCCTCCTTCTTCTTCGAAAGCAAAAGGCAAGATGAAATACAAATATCAAGGCGTCTATCTGCCGACTATGGTGCTTTCCAAAGTTGAAGAAATAAAAGAAACAGAAGTCGGTCATCAAGACTTAGTTGACTTCGCAAAGCTAACCGAGACGAAGCCTCTCCCTGATTCAATGAGAGCGATCGTACACAACAACCTCCATTTGGTGGCGATGTTTCCTACAGCTATACACAATACCGAGTTTGTTCTTCAAGTTGTGTCTCATTACATCAGAGAAAGCAGAAGCGTGATCGACTCTTCCGGGCACGAGATTCTGAGACTCGACCCCGACTTCTTTGATATTGTCTTCAAGGTCCCTCATATGGAGAAATACATTGACATCTATATATCAAAAGCACAGATCTTTGATGCTGATCCCAATAAGGCTAAATAGTTGATAAACACTCAATGGCTCAAGAAACCTAGATCATCTGTTTCTAGATGGCCGAAAGGACTCCTGAGAAGTGACTTCAAAGATGACGTCAAGGATATGATCACGTTTCTAAGCAGAGTGAAGGGCTTGCCGGAATCATCTACTTTTCACGATTGGATGTATGAATACATCAGGATCATAAGAAGGCAGAAGGTGCATATTGACTGGGGCAAACAAATTAGTGATGAGATACATGAGCAGTTGATCAATGCTCCTTCTACATTGAAGTTCTACATGACTTCTTACCTGGTGTATGCAACAGTTGTGATGAGACAATTCCCAGGTCTATCTACAAAAGGGAATTGGATGATGGTGCCTATGTACAGATATTTCTATCAATTGGAGCTAAAGGAGAGCTTTCATCATTTCAGACGAGTCACTGATGCTTTCTTTGTGCCTTTACTCTTCAATTTTGATCCAGCTTTGGAAAGAAGAAGAGTATTTGATGAGGCTTATAAGGTGGTAAGTAAAGTTGGATGCATTTTTCTCCAATTCCCAACGTTTAGTTACTTGAGAGTAGGCTGCTACACTGGTTGTCCCTACATGCTACCACGTTATCCTTCGAATAAGTGGGTTCTCATAGAAACATGCAAACAGTTGATGTCAGTGCAGAAAGAACGAAGAAGCAACCACAAGCGTGGGTTCAAGTTCCTGCTGACCATCGGCCGATATACTATCCAAACTGCACAAAAAGCTAAGTCTGTCTATGCTGAAATGTAGATCATGACCATCAAAACCTACAAGTATAGGTTTGATTTTGACTACCGAGATGTCAGGAAAAAGTTGCAAAAGGGTCACCAACACAGGTACCATTTTGAAGACATTTGGGCAGATTGCAGAGATGAAGAAGCCATTCGTAAAATGGACTACTGCAGGTTGACAGTTCAACAAATCAGAGATCTTGGTATCGCTGACCTACCAGAGGATTTTGAGGATCCAGGTGATATCATGAACGTGGTCTATGATGAACAAGGCATTGCTAAAAGGCCGTTGCCTGCAATACAATGGTCTAGGAAAGAGGTTACCAGCATGAGAGAAAGGCCGAGGCCAATCCTAGCCAACACAGAAGAATGGTTACATAAACATGGTTATGCAATGAAAAGTTTCAGAGCAGACTCAGAAGGAGAGGAATCCGAAGCATAAGTTTGCCAACAGCAAGAACTCCGCGACAAAAACAAATCAGTGGCCGTTCCCACTTCTTCGCGAAGAGGTCCTAGGATCAAGTTCACTATTGGTAAGAAAGATACCCAAGCTGTCCAAGAGACAGAAATGATGGAATCTCATCCATCTCGCTCTAAGGGTAAAAAGCCTATTCTAGAGGAGATAGATTCCAATGAAGAAGAAACTACAAGCGACCAATCCGCTGAAGATGAAGATTCAGCAGAAGCAGACTCCGATGTCGAAGAGGTTTCTGAAAGCTAGCAAGAGTCTGATGAAGATTCTGAAGAAGGATCTGAAGGTGACTTTGAAGGCGAACCAGAATCGGAGAGACAAGAGGGTGATCAACAGGAACCCGGGCATAATGAAGAAATAACTACTCCTCCTGAGAATGTAATTGAGGAAATTCCTAGAACATCATCGCCTGTGACTTCAAATGTTCCTCATACCCCTCTAGATTCAAGAACTCCTCCACCTCCTGTTCCCTCGTCACCTATTCCTACCACATGCATTCCTGTAGTCGAGATATCCCCCATCCCTACAGCATCAACCCAGCTTGATACTCCTTCAGTGACAAGCATCCATATAGTTGATATACTGTCAAGCCCTCCATCA
Source organism: Sequoia sempervirens (assembly GCA_007258455.2). Classification (NCBI taxonomy): domain Eukaryota; kingdom Viridiplantae; phylum Streptophyta; class Pinopsida; order Cupressales; family Cupressaceae; genus Sequoia; species Sequoia sempervirens. The sequence continues at coordinate 38,397 of VDFB02372150.1, read as the reverse complement.
TCCATTCCTAGCTTGTCTTCGCCAATGTATGATATCACTTCTGAAAATGAATTCAATCGTTTCATGAATGAGTCAATCCATGATCAGCTCAATGTGTCAACAACAGGAGCGATGATGACAAATACTTCTCCAATTGTCACGATACCAATGGTGAGTTCAGATGTGACAATAACTTCAGAAGTAGCAATGGTGACTGAATTGACAGTAAATCCAGAAGTTCACACTTCTTTTCTTCCTCCTTGGTTAATATCTCAAGTGTCGAAGCGCAAAAAGCAAATGATTTCTCCAGAGGAGCTCGACCTCAAACAGATAGTTCTTCCAAAAGCCAAGGGAAGAAAAAGGCAAAAGTATACTTGTTGATGGTGTTTTTATGCACTTTTCAACACAGGCAGTGTGTAGGTGCACTACCTCTCTTGAAAGACAATCTTCCACAATCAGATTGCAGAACACTATCCTAAGGTCTCTCGGATGTCAGGTCATGATAGTGCTTAGATACCTCAGTAGTTTGATGTGATTTGCTGGAATCACAAGGCGGACTTACGGATGAGTTACAAAGCATGGAAGTTGGGCTTGCAAATGCAGTTTCGAAGTGCCGGAAGTGAATGAACAGTGGTTGTCCACTCAAAACAGCAAGTTGAAACCCATCAAATTCATCTGATTTGGCTTCATGGTGATGCTTTGGATCCTAATCTAACCAAGGATTAAAAGAAACAGCAAAAGGAGAAAGGTTAAGAAAGATATTCTAATCCTAAGCTACGAATGAACAATAACAATGGTGGCTGCTAAAGTGGACAGTCTTCCTAAACTGGGTTTTTCTTGGCCAAGAGAAACCTACAATTGCACAAAACCAGTGCAATCTTCTAAGGACTGTAGATTTTCAAATTGCACATGCACATCATACACATGTAATTGAACTAAGTTGCAGCAATGAAGTAATGAGCTCAGACTAGCTTTGCAAAGTGACTCATCATCAATGAACCACAAAAAGCATGAGCTGGAAATCCATCAAATACTAAAACAGCAAACACCATCACCACTCCCATTCAAGAAACTAACATGGAAGAAAAACCATGCATGCAAGATAAGCAAAATCAAAGAAAACATCCATAAAATCATGTAATGTTGTCTTCTATTGCTGCAAATGTTTTTTACAATAGCTCTCCAACCCTTACAAATGAGGGGAAAGCCCCTATTTATAGTTTTTCAAAGCCCAAATGAATGGCTAGGATTCAATTTGCATTGAGTGGCTCAGATTCAATTACATTAGGGTTTCACCTACCCCTTATTATCTAGCAATTTAAAATACATTCCTTCTCTTTTCCCTGTTTTGTCATCTAGTGCCAGTCACTGTAGCAATTTTGTCATTTAGCTGATTGCCCTTTTCACTGTAGTTAAAACTACCTGAAAGTTGTCTTTTGCTTGATGTGCTTGCAGTGTTCTTCCTTTGATCAAACGAGTCCGTCGACGATCGGCATCAATGGATTGGCGGCCCCTGATTCAGGCGGAAAGCTCCTTAGAAATCATCACCATCTGGAAAAAGGTAGGACAACTCCCTCAATGGGCCTCTTCGATAGACCTACGGAAGGCTTCTTGACTCCTACAAACATGAAGTGTCGTAAGTGCATTTATACATGAGTTAAGGAAAATGTCAGTCAAACCTACAAATTCCCTGTTAGATTTATCCATGCATCATCAAAAGATCTTGATATTCATATTTGGAGCTCATTTGGACCATAAACATTAATATGTGCTTCAAGGGTGCGAGTGTCAGAGGGCGAAAGAAAGCCAAAAGGCAGACAGCGGACGGAAGCCAAAACAGCCAAGAAGAAGGTGGGCTCCCGGATGTTCAAAACAACCGGGAATGAGGCGGGCTCCCAGATGTTCAAAACAGCCGGGAAGGAGGCGGGCTCCCGGATGTTCAAAACAACCAGGAAGGAGGCAGGCTCTCGGATGTTCAAAACAGCTGGGAAGGAGGCAAGCTCCTGGATGTTCAAAACAGCCAGGAAGGAGGCAGGCTCTCGGATGTTCAAAACAGCCAAGGAGGGACAGACTCCCGGAAATGGCCACGGAGGGCCCGGGTTCCAGAGGGTGAGAAGGAGATGGCCACTGGAAATTCCAAAACGACCACGAAGAGGTGGAGCCCCGAAAACGGCCACGGAGGGGCCGGGCTCCGGAGGCCGGAAGGGAGGTGGCCGCCGGAAGTTCCAAAACGGCCACGGAGAGGCGGAAGCCTGAAAACGGCCACGGAGGGGCAGGACTCCGGAGGCCGGAAAGGAGGCAGCCGTCGGATGTTCCAAAATGGCTTAATTGAGAGGCGACCCTGAAACTACCTGTGAGGGGCTAAGCCCGAAGGTCGGAAGGAGGCACCGGGTCGGATGTTCCAAAAATCCGGGCGACTCGTGAGAGGCGAACCCCAAATGGCTTTCTCACGAGGGGCCGAAGCCCCGGAGGCCGGACAGCGAGGCGTACCGCCGAATGTTCCAAATGGCGACGAGAGACGAAACCCGAAACGGCCACGGAGGGTCGGACTGCGAGGCCGGAAGGAGGCAGCCGGAAGTTCCAAACAACAAAAGGGGGACGGTTCGAAACCACCAAAACTTAACCAAACTTTGACGAAACCTTAAGTTCATTTAATCACATCAAACACATCTTAGATCTAAAAAGGGGGTGATCTCAAAGCCAAAAATGAGGAAACGGGAGCGACGGGGGTCCACGGATGTTTCCAAACAGCCAAGGAGGAAGGGAATTTTGGAGGGAAAGTTTCAAAACCATCGAAACTTAATGGAACATTGACGAAACCTTGGCAGTTCATTGAAACACCCCAAACACATCCGAGATCCAAAAAAGGGTGACCCCAAAGCCAAAAATGTGGAAACTGGACCGACAAGGGTCCACGGATGTTTCCAAATAGCCAAGGAGGAAGGGAATTCCGGAGGGAAAGTTCTGAAACCATCGAAACTTAACGGAACATTGACGAAACCTTGGCAGTTCATTTAATCACATCAAACACATCCTAGATCCAAAAAGGGGTGACCCCAAAGCCAAAAATGTGGAAACTAGAAAGACAAGGGTCCACGGATGTTTCTGAAACATCCAAAGCAAGACAAAAGGCAGAAAAGGGATGGGGGACTTTATTTCTTCGCAAATTTGAATACCCCAAGTAGGTGAATTTGGGTAGGGGAATTTGATCGTTTGAAGGCACATGACCAATTTGGGCTTAGAAATGGGGCACGCAAAACAAGACAGGAGCAAAGCAGCCTGTTGGGAGCGAGAAAAAGGGGGTCCCTGCCTACAGTGGGGCGTGTGTGAAAAACATGCACAACAAATGGCGACTCACTGGAGAAACGTTTGAGAGAATTTTGATGACAAACTAGAATCACAAACCCGGAATCTCTTGTTTCGACCTTCATGCTAGGGCAAACAAACCAGACGCTCAACCAAAGGATCAAAACCATTAGCCAACCCAACCTTCAGTATGTCGAAAATCCAAGTGTGTGCAATTGTGTTAATTCTCATTCTTCAGTTGCTACAAGAACTCAAGCTCCGTTCAGTTAAGCTACGTAGTTTATTCTAACTCCAAAAGCATCTGGTACACTGTCTCGCTGCCAGTCAGGCGTCCATAGCCTCGATGAGGTTATCGCTATGATTCTCCCGAACATTGCTCTACTTCCGGCCGGGCGTCCATAGCCCCGGTAGAGTTGTTCGAATACCCCTGAAAAGTTGAATTTTCTCTTTCTTTTAATTTTCAATGTTTTCTTTATTTCTTTCTTTTCTCTTTTCAGCTCTTTTATTTCAACCCACAAGCATTGAAGCTCGCGCTTAGGGCTGAGAATCACAGTGGCGCTAGAGCATAATTTTAGATTTTTCACTTAACTAGACTTCACAAAAGGCCCTATAGTGACCGTCGAATTCTTAAGATGTGTAAGAGTTATAAGATTTCAGAATACGTCAAAGTTAGACTAAACCAACAACTTATCCTCTTTGAATTAAACACCCAGATCGCTTGACACTAACAGAAGACCTTCACCATCCACTCTGAAGACTTGATTAGAGTTTGACAAAGAAATACGTAAAACAACCCCAAGCGATAAGTATGGTTGTTGTGTGCACAAATGTGCCTAGCTAAAAGCAGATGGACCCCGAGGAAAGCAACAACAAAACAAAAGCAAACAAAAAGCAAATCAAGCAAGCAACCTACACAAACCAACTAACCTAAGGAAAGCAGGAAAGCAGAGTATTTATAGGAAACCTATACTACTAAAAAATGAGCTATGTACAAAGATATTTACAAATCATTATGTTTAGGAAAGGCGAGTTGACATTAACACTCATTGGATTTTGTAATGCATGCACAAGAAAACGGGTAATCGTTATCGTTCTTAACCATGCAAATTTATCTTTATATTCTGAAAAAAGAAACTCAACATTGCAGCACTCAAGTTCAATCATGTCATCACGAAAAATCAGCAATTGAGGAGGCTTATTGAACCCATGGTTAATCCATAAACATGTTCTTTTTCCCTTATTCCCATAATCAAAATAATAAGTTCAATTATGAGAAATAATAGGGGCAAGGAAGGATAAAACCTGGATGTCGTCACACAGAAGTGGCAGCATTGGACAGTCGAGAGCGAGCATAACATCCTTGATCGTTGCATTGGTAGCCTCGAGCGGGCGCGGTGGAGGGTGCTGCACATCAGACATTAAGCTGGCATAAGGCTGGGAGGACAGTGCAACACACAGCTCTTCTAATCCACCAATGGGACCTACAACCCTGGTTGGAAATTCTTCAAAAAGAAATACTTCTCCACATTGATCATCTGCAAACTTGGGATCCACTTGGTTGCTGTCCTCAAGGGGCAACATGTTGTCTTGTCTCCTTCCCCAAGTATCAACCTCCTTTTTATGATGTTCAATGTCATGGAATGATGACATGCATGAATCTGTCTCATTGTATCTCTTTGGTTGTGAAGGAAAATCTGCAAGGATTGAGGCGAAAGGACCCTTAGTTGCAGCCCGCGATTGACCAAGCTCATCGTATTTATTGGCAGCCATTGAAACACCTCCACCTTTATCTTCTTCCTTTTGTTGTTCATGTATCTCCTCATGGCGCCCACTTGTTTCCTCTTGGTCACTATCATTGTAAATGGAGAAGGAGCTCCTCTCCCAATCTAGAAACTCTAGTGCATCATTGTTCACGGGCCCAAGGAGTATGTATTCGTCATTACCGTCTTCTGGGATGTGCTCTTCCTCGACATGAGCATTCCTCCGTAGTGCAGCTTCTAATGGAAAGAATTCATCAATTGATGGAACTTCATCAAGGGTACCAAAGTCTACTGCACAATTTCCCTCTAAAGGCTCGCCAAAAAATCCATCGTTCATGGTACACAACTGCTCTTTAAGAGGAAGAACTTCTTGATGACTGGTGGACAGCATTCCCGCTTGATCTACTTCATCGCTCAGAAGTCTGAGACTGTATTGTTGTCCTTCTATTGCTACCCCAACATCCTCTTGAGGACCACCTTCAACTGAGCCATCACTTGGTTCAGGCTCTTGGTCTTCTTCTTCGATATGGGCAGCAAGTAGAGGAGGTTGGGCACTTGGCTGCCTTGCTTGTTCTTTGACTTGTTTGATGGCCTCTTGGCATAGCTTACATATGAGGTTTGAGTGTGATGAATCATGGAGTCGGCACCAATTTGGGAGTAGCAATATCTCCAAATCCACTTGGTACTTCAACTTTGACCAATCCTTTGCCAACCTAGAGATGAGCTGGTCATATCTTTCCACTATTGAGTCCTCATCATCACTTGAAAAAGAATTATGATGGTAGACATCCGTAGTAAGTGGTTGCTCCCACTCCTTCAAATCTGCATTTTTAGCTTCTTGATCACTGTCATTATAGATGGAGAGGTCTTTCGACCTAATTTTTCTTATGTTTTTACCATCTCCTTCTGCTGCCCCAAGGCTTTCAGCCTCCTCTTCTTCTTGATTTTCAGCATTTTCATTTGTTGCCCCAGCACAAACTACTGCAAACTCGTTTGATTCATCTCCAACTACCAATCCCTCTTCTTGAGTGGAGGATTGATCTTCTTCAATGGAGGGAAAGTCTTCTAAACTGGTTATAATTAGATTTTCAGTAATGCACGTTGATGTCCCAAGACTTTCAACTCCTCCCTCTTGGTTTTCATTTTCCATGTCTGTTATCCTAACACCAACTTGTGTAAAATTTTTTGGTGCATTTTTATTTTGCTGTCCTCCAGATGTTGACAACTCTTCTACCTCATTGGATAACTTCTCCTTATTGATATTTGGCTGCTCCAACTTGTTCGAACAACCCCTAGCTTGAGCGATGATTTTTGTGCATGACGAGCAAGTGAATTCAGAGTGGGGTGCATTGTGAAATCTGCACCAACAAGACATTAATATTTCCTCTGATCTTGGTCCATCGTTGCTGCTCAAATTTTTCTGGATCAACTCCTTGAATGCCTTGGCTTCCATGGTTGTCAATTCTTCCTCCGGGTCTGTGGGGGCCAAGGGCTGGAATATTTCCCAAAAGGGAATTTCTCCCTGCAAGACCACCTCAATTATGTCCAAGAATGTTAGACACTCCAATTCATTATGCCTGCAAGTGCAATGGATCCAACATCTATCCGCCAACGCAAATTGCTCCAATGGCTTCTTCAGTCTCTTGTTCAAATTTGCATGCAGCTGAGTGATGTTGATTTGCAAATGCTACTCCATTTTGACTCAGCTCTTGTTTTCCTTCAAAATTTTCTAACTTTGAATTGAAAGAGATCTCCCTATCTTAGATTTCTTCTTTGCAAGTGCTCCTTTCGATTTCCAACTTTCAGCTTCGTAGCCTCAACATGTCATGCCCTCCTTCTAGCGCCAGTTCTGTTGATGGTGTTTTTATGCACTTTTCAACACAGGCAGTGCGTAGGTGCACTACCTCTCTTGAAAGATAATCTTCCACAATCAGATTGCAGAACACTATCTTAAGGTCTCTCGGATGTCAGGTCATGACAGTGCTTAGATACCTCAGTAGTTTGATGTGATTTGCTGGAATCACAAGGCGGACATACGGATGAGTTATAAAGCATGGAAGTTGGGTTTGCAAATGCAGTTTCAAAGTGCTGGAAGTGAATGAACAGTGGTTGTCCACTCAAAATAGCAAGTTGAAACTCATCAAATTCATCTGATTTGGCTTCATGGTGATGTTTTGCATCCTAATCTAACCAAGGATTAAAAGAAACAGCAAAAGGAGAAAGGTTAAGAAAGCTATTCTAATTCTAAGCTATGAATGAACAGTAACAATAGTGGTTGCTAAAGTAGACAGACTTCCTAAACTGTGTTTTGCTTGGCCAAGAGAAACCTACAGTTGCACAAAACCAGTGCAATCTTCTAAGGACTGTAGATTTTCAAATTTCACATGCACATCATGCACATGTAATTGAACTAAGTTGCAGCAATGAAGTAATGAGATCAGACTAGCTTTGAAAAGTGACTCATCATCAATGAACCATAAAAAGAATGAGCTGGAAATCCATCAAATACTAAAACAGCAAACACCATCACCACTCCCATTCAAGAAAACTAACATTAAAACTAACATGGAAGGAAAAACCATGCATGCAAGATAAGCAAAATCAAAGAAAAAATCCATAAAATCATGCAATGTTGTCTTCTATTGCTGCAAATTCTTTTTACAATAGCTCTCCAACCCTTACAAATGAGGGGCAAGCCCCTATTTATAGTTTTCCAAAGCCCAAATGAATGGCTAGGATTCAATTTGCATTGAGTGGCTCAGATTCAATTACATTAGGGTTTCACCTACCCCTTAGTATCTAGCAATTTAAAATACATTCCTTGTCTTTTCCCTATTTTTTCATCTAGTGCCAATCACTGTAGAAATTTTGTCATTTAGCTGATTGCCCTTTTCACTGTAGCTAAAACTGCCTGAAAGTTGTCTTTTGCTTGATGTGCTTGCAGTGTTCTTCCTTTGATCAAATGAGTCCGTCGACGATCGGCATCAATGGATTGGCGGCCCCTGATTTGAGCGGAAATATCCTTAGAAATCATCACCATCTGGAAAAAGGTAGGACAAC
>VDFB02372150.1:0-29459 GCA_007258455.2 Sequoia sempervirens | reverse complement strand
GGAAAGTTTTGAAACCATCAAAACTTAACGAAACGTTGACGAAACCTTGGCAGTTCATTGAAACACCCCAAACACATCCGAGATCCAAAAAAGGGTGACCCCAAAGCCAAAAATGTGGAAACTGGACCGACAGGGGTCCACAGATGTTTCTAAACAGCCAAGGAGGAAGGGAATTCTAGAGGGAAAGTTTCGAAACCATCAAAACTTAATGGAATGTTGACAAAACCTTGGCAGTTCATTTAATCACATCAAACACATCCCAGATCCAAAAATGGGTGACCCCAAAGCCAAAAATGTGGAAACTGGAGCGACAGGGGTCCACGGATGTTTCTGAAACATCCAAAGCAAGATAAAAGGCAGAAAAGGGATGGGGGACTTTATTTCTCCGTAGATTTGAATACCCCAAGTAGGTGAATTTGGGTAGGGGAATTTGATCGTTTGAAGGCACATGACCAATTTGGGTTTGGAAATGGGGCACGCGAAACAAGACAGGAGCAAAGCAGCCTGTCGGGAGTGAAAAAAGGGGGTCCTTGCCTACGGTGGGGCGTGTGTGCAAAACATGCACAACAATACTCAAGGCTGAATGTTGATAAGTTTGGCCACAAGTATGCTAAAATTGGCATACCACTGAATGAAGAAGGTGATGTCAATATGTAGGACTATACAGTAACAAAGGTCCAGCTTGGCAAGGTTACAAACGAAAGTGCAAAAGCCGATGCGCAAGTCACTTTGGATATCTTGGCAGGAAGGCTCGATAAAGTAGAGCAAGCTCGTCACATGTACAAACAGAGGGCAGAGCATTATGCCATTGTTGTAAAAAGACTTGTAGGTTCTCCAAGTAATGCACAACCGCTGACAGTGGTAAATATTGAAGACCCAGCTGTCAAGAAAGCTGAGAAATTCGCCTCCAAAGGCAGGGTGTTATATGATTTTGTTGAAAATATCATTGAACACGGATCTCAGATAATTTTGGCTGCGGATGAGAAAACTACCATGTTGGCCAAGCTCACCACAAAGCTTGATAAAGAAAAGAGCCTACTTTCCTAGGAGCACAGAGACATGGAAAAATGCCTGTTGTCATGGTCGGAAATGAAACAGGTAAAGCTCAGCAAATTGGTGGAGGTTGGGGTAATTCTTGACAAAGAAAAATTCGTTGAGGTAAGAGAATCACTGAAACACAGAATTCAAGTGGTTCAATCTCTCATAGAAGATCTTCACCAAGTATAGGAAGATGTCGACAGGCATCGCACCATTCTTGAAAAAGGTATCAAAGAGTTGCCTGGTCAACTTCTTGAGGAAAATCGTATCTTCCTGCCGACCACAGAAATATCCCAGATCTTCAAGGAAGCCATCATGAATTTGATTGACAGTTTAGACTTATCAGAAGCTTTGAACATCATTTGTGATACAAGGCTCACATTGGACAACCTGAAGACGCATCTTGACAGGTGCAAAAAGGTTCACTCATCTGCCATGAGATCGATCATGAGAATTCACACCATTGTGGATTACACCATTGGTCCAGATGAGAAGTTCGTACTGGAGACTAGGAGGAAATTTGAAGACTTCCGCGCCCAATGCAAAGAAACGTGAAGCAGCCCCCTATTCTCCAAGTGTTAGACATTTCCGGTGCATCCCATTATGCATCTTGTAAATATTTCTCGACATTTTGAATGTCATTTTGTAAATTGTAATTACACCAAGATCAAAGATGTAATATTTTCAAAACAAATTACACTTTGACTTTGGTCAAAGTTAGGTGAGATCTCCTAAAATCGCTCACCTAACTTTCCCTGATTTTCTCAATCTCTTTCCTTCTTTTTCTCATCCCTCTTTCTATATAAGGTGAGGGATTTTCATTGTAAAGGATCCTTTAGTGTTTTTGCAACGAAGTGCTGCCCTTTTTGAAGCAAATTTATGAAACTTTGCGTTCATGCTTTGTGAATGAGATTTGATTAATAAAGAAAAGGATTGCAAGCCAAACTTTGCATTGGATTCCATACTTTTGTGAGTTGATCTTACTTGGTGGTGATTAGTTTGAAGAATCTAAAGGACTCTAAGTAGTTTATGTAAACTTTGTGTTACATTTATTATTTAGATTGCATTTTTATTTCTATTTATCATTCGGTTGAGTGATCTACAAGACTTTGTGCTTGTAATCATTCATACTCTTGCATGTTCTGGTTGAGTGATCTACAAGACTTTGTGCTTGTAATTATTCATACTCTTGGATACTCTTGTCGAAGGATCTACAAGACTTTGTGCTTGTAATCGTTCGTTCTATTTGATACTTTTGTTGGATGATCTACAAGACTTTGTGCTTGTAATCGTTCATTTTGTTCAAGGAATTGCTGCGTCTAAGAAGACTTTGTGCTTCTAACATGATAAACAGTACTTCTGCACAGATCCAACACTGAAAAAGCTATGGAACGACTTTGTGCCTTCGTGAGCTTTCCCTTTTTACTTTATTTTGTTTGTTATTAATCACTTCTAGTATCTCTACGCTTTGCTTTGATGAGATAGAGATATTGGTATTACTGCCAGTTGTTAGTTTAAGGTTATCAAGAATTCTGAACTTCCAACAGTGAAGCATTGTAAACATCTTCTCTGAAAAAAGAGAGAAGGATGAATGTAACACAACCCCCCCACTCTGTGAGTTTCGTGTACATTTTGTAATTATTTGTTTGATTTACTATCGCTTCCGTTAGCAGTAAGAAGGGAACCTCCCCTTTTTGAGAGGATAGATTCACATCTCACATAGCTGTGGTTGAAGTCCAAGTTGTGTAATCTATCAAAAATTTGATTACATAATTTTCACCCAACACAAGTAACGCCCTAGGGTGGTTCATGACCCTCGAAAAAGGATCCATAAAATCTTTTGCAGACCTATCAGAAAAGTTTGTCTCCTACTTCTCCTTCAATTTGCAGTACATCAACACCTTAGATCTCCTCAAAGAGAAGCAACGAGAAGGGGAAACCTTTACTAACTACCTCCAAAGGTGGCGTGCACTAGCAAGCTGAATGAAAACCCCTTTGAAAGAAAAGGACATGGTCACCCTCTTCATGGAGAACTCTCATCCCGACATGGCTCATAACTTTAGATTACATTGTGTCACCACTTTCGTGGAGGTAGTAGAGAAGGGACCCATCCTTGAGCGTGCCCTTGTTGCCAAGGGGCACATCAAAATATATAATCAAGATAAAGAAAGGTCATTCAACGACAAGCCACGTTTTTGGAACAAGAACAAAAACATAGTAAATGATGGCGTTATTGATACTAAACATGTCCATGTGGATAACACATCCCAGAGACAACAACAACAACCCATGCCTAATTCCATATCTATACCGCAGGGGGCACCCCATCCTCCCCAACAGCCCAATCAGAATAACCAAGGGAACACTAAACGCCAGTATACTCAATTAGGAGAACCTCTGAGCGTCGTCTTCAATAAGCTGTTACTGATCAACTATCTGATCATGTACCCTGTCACCAAGCCACTCGACGAATCCAAACCTAAGCCGGCATGGTTTAGGGAAAGTGAATATTGAGAGTTCCATAAAATCAAAGGACACTCTTTGAATAAATGTCAGGATTTAAAAAACTATGTCCAAGATCTCATTGATTGAGGAGATATCAAGGTTGAAACCAGTCAAGCCTCATCATCCAATGCTCAATTGCAGATATATCAAAATGCCTTTCCAAACCATAATCAAGGCCCGAGCACCTCCAACAGTAATCCTCAAAACAACAGACAAATAACTTAAGCTATAAGAATGTACCCCTCAATTACGAGGGTATTATTCATTACATTGATCAAGTAGAACCTCATGTGTCCATGATACATGTAAAATCCAAAGACCCTCAGTGTGTTGTTACCACACGACGAGCCTGCATTAATGTCCCTACGGCCTCCGCACCCGCCCAATCAACTCCCGTAAGCTCTCATTACAACATCCTTGATCACTTAGGGAAGACCCTGCTCACATCTCCATTTTGGATTTGCTTAAGTCTTCTCCCATACATCAAGAAATCCTTAATAGAGCCCTGCAAGAAACCCATGTGCCTAATGACATTGACCCTACATGATTCCAAGCTTTGGTAGGTCACCTGGCTTTATCTTATCAACTACACTTTAGCCAAAATGACATGCCAAATATCAATGTGAACCATAATCGCCCCTTACATATTGAAGTTGTGGTTGCCCGTCATAAAATAAAAAGGGTCTTGGTAGATAATGGATCTACCCTAAATTTGTGTACTCTAAAATTCATAAAACAGGTGGGGTATACTCAAGCAGACCTAAGTAATCAGATCATCACCATCAAGGCCTATGATAATGCAGAAAGAAATTCAGAGGGAATTATCAGTCTTCCTATCCAAGTGGGACCTGTCGTTCAATACATTACCTGTCATGTCCTTGATCTATATTTTCCTTATAATCTCCTCCTTGGCCGCCCATGGTTCCACGCTATGCAAGTCGTCCCTTCCACATACCATCAGTGCCTGAAATTTCCAGTCAACAAACAGGAAGTCACCATCTATGCTGACCCCCAACCATTTGAATATTTATGCGCTTTAGAAACGTCATTCCCCCATTTACATTATTGTCTCAGGGTTGAAATGGGGGCATCCCAGTCATCATCCGCTAATCCACCCTCTGTCACAATAACCACTCCATCTTCCACCACTGATCCTACAGTCACCAAAGTCCAGATCATTGACAAAGGGTGCGCTGAATATGAAATGCATATTGCTCTCAATGTAGCAACCATGCCACCATCACCACATGAGTATGGTCAACCTTCACATGGTACTCCAAAGGAAGACAAGACTGTCACCTTCAGTGGTAAAAACATCCCTACCACCACTTTCAAATCCCCAAGTGTCAAGACAGATGCACCAGAAGAGGACATAAGCCAATGGGTCTATCGAGAAGAACCCCAGCCGGATCCCCCTCTAAAGGAGTATTTTCAAGAAGCATATCTGTGGTCAGCTAAGTTTGTATAAAAGTATAACTACCAAGGCAGAGGCCTGGGTAAAGAAGAACAAGGGTGGTTGCAACCCATTGATACAACAAAGTTACCAAAAAACATAGGCATTGGATATGACAGAAAATAGAAATGCCCTACAACATCATCTAATACTTCCAATAGTGTCGCTGTGGACAATGGCTCATTGGAAGACATACTCGAAGAGGAATCCATCATACATGCGTACGATGACGTCGATCACACCGACCTATCATCCATGTTCGAATGCCTATCCGTCTGCACTATTAGCCTATCCCTTTGTCACCCTGAGCTTATTGATTGGGACTTACGTAATAGCATACCTGTCAATATGTCTGCGGATACATATGTCAACCTTATGGGATTGGGGGAGGACGATCACTCCAGTCACAAAAATAAGAATAAGAAAAGTAAAAATCGGTCATCTAGTGAAAACCTCCCTAAGGCACTTCCTAACCTTGAAAAAGTAAAAATAAAGGACGCATCTGATGGTGAAAACCTCGAAGTGGTGCTGGAAGATGGAGATCTTCATCTTCCCCTTGTGGGAACTCAGTTATCTACCTGATCATCTATTCTAATTGAAGAGACTCAAGAAGTTAATCTGGGTACTACGGAAAATCCTAAAATCACCTATGTAGCTAAGTCACTCTCAGAGCAAGAGTATCCAGTCATCGTGCAGCTACTCCAAGAGGGAATCATTAAATTTGCTTATTCATACTCAGAAATTCCAGGCTTAGACCCCACCTTAGTGGTTCATTATTTAGACGTTCGCCTTGACGCCAAGCCTGTCAAACAAAAGCTCTGCAAGATGCATCCACAAGTCGCATTATTAGTCAAGAAAGAATTGGAGAAGTTACTAGAGGCGGGTTTTATCAAGCCGATTGACTACTCTGAGTGGATCTCCAATATAATACCAGTTGCCAAACCAAATGGAGACATTCGGGTCTGCACAGACTTCAAGGATCTTAACAAAGCCTGCCCAAAAGATGACTTCCCTCTCCCTAACATTGACATGTTGGTTGACCTGATAGCAGGACATGAGATGTTATCCCTTATGGATGGCTTCTCTAGTTATAATCATATTCGAATTGCACTTGAGGACCAACACAAGACTGCCTTCACAACACCTTGGGGCACTTTCTGTTACAATGCTATGCCCTTTGGCCTCAAAAATGCAGGGGCAACATATCAGAGGGTAATGACGGTCATCTTCCATGACCTCATACATATCATCATGGAGGATTATGTCAATGACCTATTAGGGAAATCCAGAACACGAGCAGAACACCCTACCATTCTAAAAAATATCTTTGAATGGTTAGAGCATTACAAGTTGCAGCTAAATCCAAAAAAGTGTGTCTTTGGGGTCACATCAGGAAAGTTGTTGGGTTTCATAGTCTCTCACAGGGGCATTGAAGTTGATCCCGCCAAGGTAAAGGCTATCCTGGACATGCCACCTCCGTGCAATCTAAAACAGTTAAGAAGCCTCCAGGGGAAGATGCAGTCCATCTGTCGATTCATAGCCCAGCTAGCAGATAAGTGTCAGCCATTCACTCATCTCCTGAAGAAATATTTTACCTTTCGATGGAACCAGCAGTGTCAGATGGGTTTCGATAAAATTAAGGAATATTTAGCTCATCCACCGATCTTAATGCCACCTATTCTAGGAAAACCCCTCCTTTACATCTCTGCCACTTCTTTCGTGCTAGGGGCATTGTTGGCACAACATGATGAATCATTGAAAGAGAGGGTGATCTACTACATCAGTCGGACATTGGTCGACTACGAATTAAACTACTCCCCCATGGAAAAGGCCTACCTCGCACTCGTCTTTAGTACACAGAAATTCTGACATTACATGCTCAGCCATCTAGTCAAATTAATTGCCAAATCGATCCATTGAAGTATTTGTTATCTAGAACCACTCTAACTGGCCGCATGGCCAAGTGGGTCAAGCTCCTAAGTGAATTTGACATAGAGTATGTGGAATGGAAAGCCATAAAGGGACAGTTCATAGCTGATCAATTGGTCGAGGCACCATTAGTAGATGCTTACCCTTTGGACACTAAATTTCCAGACGAAGAAGTCTACACAGTTACAGAAGCACCCACTTGGACACTGTATTTTGATGGCTCATACACACATAATGGATCAGGTGCAGGAATTTTACTAATTACCCCTCAAGGTGACTACATTCCAAAATTATTCAGAATAGCATTCCCGTGTACCAACAACATCGTAGAGTACGAAGCCCTCATCACTGGCCTCCGAATTGCAAAACAGTGGCATATAACTGACTTGAAGGTCTTCGGGGATTCATTATTAGTCATCAAGTAAGTTAATGATGAATTCCTAACAAAGGATGATAAGCTACTACCCTATAAATGCATGGTTGATGATTTCAAGAAATATTTCACCTCCATACAATTTGACCAAATCCCTAGGGTTCAGAATAAAGCAGCAGATGCAATGGCCACCATCGGTTCTTTGATTGACATGCCTAAAGATCGAATGGAATGTGAGTTTCTTGTCGAATAACTTTTAATCCCAACATATGATATCCCAGAAACTGATATTTTGTGTGATATCGTAGGTCCTACCTCCCCCTGGTACTAGGACATATATACCTATCTCCATGACGGTATTCTACCCTTAGATCTTACATGAAATCAACACAAATCCTTTGTTCATCGCTCTTCCTGATACATCATCATTAGTGATATGCTTTATCATCGTGGGTATGATGGAATCCTCCTCAGGTGTTTGAATGAAGTTGAGGCCCGCACGACACTAACAGAGGTACATAGTGGTGTTTGTGGAGCTCACTCAAATGGTATGACCCTGGCCAAAAGGATCCTAAGAGCTGGATATTATTGGCCTACATTGGAACATGATGCTTGTGAATTTGTGAAGAAGTGCCTCCCGTGCCAACAACATGCAGATCAGATTCATGCCCCAGCACAAGACCTTCAGCCCCTCCTAGCACCGTGGCCCTTTTCTCAATGGGGTTTCGACTTGATTGGAAAGATTTACCCACCATCATCCGATGGCCATACATTCATAATTACCGCCACTGAATACTTCACCAAGTGGGTGGAAGCAATACCACTCTCACAAATCACCGGTATCCAAATCTCAAAGTTTATCCTTTACCATATTCTCTGTAGATATGGTATCTCGTCCACCATCCTCTCTAACAATGGAAAACCCTTCAAAAACCAAGCCATGGAACACCTCTGCGACACCTTTCATATCCAGCATCATTGGTCAATGCCTTGTTACCCCCAGGGCAATGGTCAGGCAGAAGCAACCAACAAGACCCTTATCCGCATCCTCAAAAAGGTTGTCAATAACACTGGATGAGATCGGCACCTCCATATTCATCCTACCCTTTGGGCATACCTCACATCCATCCGCACCCCGATAGGCACCACCCCCTATTCTTTAGTATATGGTGATGAAGTCGTCTTTCCAATTGAAGTTGAGCTTCCATCACTAAGGATTTCTCTGAAGAATCTTATCAGCGAAGAAGATGCCCGTGTTGCACAGCTTGCACAGCTGGAATTACTGGATGAACGAAGAATAAAATCCTATGATCACTTGCAAGCATACCAAAATCACCTCAAACGTAATTACAATAAAAAGGTCTGTCCTAGACAATTCTAGGTTGGTGAGCTTTTCCTTAAGGAAAACCAATGCACTCAATAGGATCGGGATAAAAAGGGAAAATTTTAGGCAAACTGGTTAGGGCCTTATATCATAGCTGCCAAATATGGATCTAGGGCCTACAGGTTGACTACCCTTGAAGGAGAACCCCTTGAGGAACCCATCAACATAATACATCTCAAAAAGTTATACGCCTAAGTCTGCTTGGTAACCCCACCTAAAAAATCAACAAAAAAATACTAAAAAATCCAAAAAATAGTAAAGAAAAATAAATTTGTCCTATGGTGAAAACCACTTCTTGGTGGCCCCTTGGATAATTATGGATGGTGAAGACCTGATAACAGGCGTCATCCGTAGAGGGCTTAATCATTATCTACCTGACATCCTAGTTATTTTACTCTTTCATCTGCACTATCATCCTCACCCATCTCATCCTAGGCTGCTTGGTATATATTGATTGAGCATTGGACGACCCATCTAACCTATCCCTCATCCTGAGCTTTTCAGTATCCCATTCCCTCTATCAGTCGGTCTGTGTCATCATATAGAATCATCCATCATGTCGGTCTCCATCTAGATCTCATCCTTCTGCATCACTAGTCGAACTACGTTGCCCCTGCGCTTTCACGTAGGCAAGGCTGATCATTCGATCTGCCCCTAGGGCATTTTTGATCAACTTGTTATGGTCCTCCATCACTTTGTCTTCACCAGTCCCTTTCCGCTTTTACCCATGGTCGTTCATCTCCGAACTACGTTGCCCCTATGCTTTCACATAGGCAAGGTTGATCATTTGATCCTCCCCCGGGGCATTTGTCTGTCGTGTTTTGTGTCCATCATCGGTCACCATTGTCTTCTTTTCACTTTATCCATGGTCTTTTCTGGAACTACGAGGGCTTTGCGCTTTCACGTAGGCAAGGCTAATCTATGATCGGCCCCCGAGCCCCTAGGTTTGTAGGTTGTGTTGGTCTTCTGTTCTTAGTTATCAAGTTATGCCCACATCTAACCGGTTCTTAATAAACAAAATTCCCTTATGTTACAAGATCTAGTCCATGAATAACATCCCACGTCAACTGGGTCATTATAGTTTAGCATCCATCTTTGGTCTCAATAGGATGAATCCTTCCTAGCAGACCTCATCAATCCCATCCATCACCTTGATCCTATGGCAAAGGACCTGTAGTCTTGATTGTGATCTCTTGATGCTTTTGAATTTTGTTTATCATTCGGGTTCCTTTCCATCACCTGTCAGGGTCACCTTGATCCCCCATACCATGGCGTACCTTGACTTGCTAACATGGGGGCATAACTTGATCATTTGTTTTGACTACTGTCTTTTTGGTTATCCCTTGTAAGACCCACCAAGATCTCTCAGGTCTTGTGTTACGCTGGGACAACTTTGTGTGTTTGTGGTTATCTCAACACCAGGCCCAACCAAGGTCATCATGACTTCAGGGTGTTGAGGATAACCTTCTTGTTTGTTGTGTTTGTTTCATGCGTAGAATACTCATTCGCCTTGATCTTCCATATCAAGGTACTTGATATCCAATGCAATAGTAAAAATCAATGCTCCAAAGATGGAAAAATCGCATTTTAACTACATTTTCATCACTTTGCATGCACCCTTCATTTCCATCATGACCATCACCATGACTTATGATTTCGGTTGTGCAAGTACTCTCGTTCTCTTTCCTCTTGAGTCCTCTTCCTCTCAGGATATTAATATTTTTTTTCTTTTTGGCAAATGCACTCCTCCATACGCCTATTGCCTATCCACATTCTCATGACGGTCTTTATTGATACTTAGGTGCATTATAAACATTTACTTTTCACTCATATTCCACATGAATATGTGCATCCATAAATCATAAATCATAAAAGCATTTACATAATCACTCATCCACATAAACATATGCATCCATAAATCATAAATCATAAAATCATTTACATAATCACTCATCCACGTGAACATGTGCATCCATAAATCATAAATCATAAAAGCATTTACATAATCACTCATCCACATGAACATATGCATCCATAAATCATAAATCATAAAAGCATTTACATAATCACTCATCCACGTGAACATGTGCATCCATAAATCATAAATCATAAAACATACATAAATCACTCATCCACATGAACATGTGCATCCATCATCATAATCATACTAACATACATATGCATCCATAAATCATAATCATAAAAACATATATAATCATGAACATATACATCCATAACTCATAATCATAAAGCATAAATCATCCATACATATAGACATGTGTATATATATGAAACCACATCATAAATCATCCCATATAGCCGCATACAAGAAACATCATTCCTAGTGTCAATAAAGATCTCGCATAATCAAAATAATAAACATCCTATCATAATACAATGCATCCCCATCATATATCGCCAAATAAGATACAAAATCCAAAGATTTCAATCACCTTTGATCTCTGGCAACATGAACAAAATACCCATCCTGTATCTGCCAAAAAATATCAATGTCCTACTTGCTGCATCTGCCCACTCTACTGTGAGCTGCCCACATCTGATCTCTGTGGAGACTCAGGTACTGGCCCTCTGTGCACTAGAGTCCCCTGGTACTCGCGGGTAGGAGTCCCCTGGTAACCACCATATGGAGACGGAGTCCACTGATAGTCACTAAATCCCCTGGTGTGTGTCCCTAATGACTGGGATGGCCCTGGTGGCTATCGAGCCTAACTGATGTAGCACGTCGTGCGCTGCGCTGAATTTGGAACGACCTGCTCATATACACCCCTCCAATAGCTCACCTGTTGCATGAACTCATCCCTCTGCCCATCTATCTATCTCGCGGCATTCCACTCATTCCTATACTTATCTTGATCTGCGTTGATAGCTCGCCGCTCCTATACCCAGGCCTCTTGACCTAGTATCAACTATCGTATCTGCTTTGTGCCCCTATCCCTCTCCGCTTGCAACGCCTATAACTATGTGTGTAGCTCCTGAACATCTGCCCCTAATCCTCCCCCCTCAACCAGCCCCCTCTGCAACTGAGCCCGTGCTGCATCCCTCTCGCTTTGAAGTGTTTGCATCCACAACTTTGTGGCATCCCTCTCCCTCTATGCAACATGTCCCCACACCACCGCTGCATCTTTGTCTCTCTACAAGGCTTGCAATCTCAGCTCAGCCGCATCCTGCTCTCGTTGCAAGCTAGATGCCCGTGATGTCACTGTATCTCTCTCTCTACAAAGAGACTGTACCTCTATCTCAACCACCTGCCTCTCACTCTGTGCTACCTGGACCCGCGCCTATAACACATCCTTCCCTACCTCCAACACCTCCACTTGTGCCTATGCCACATCTCTCTCTACCTCCACTATGCGCACCCTGTCCCTAAGCTCATCTAGCTCCCTCTGCACACTCTCTACATCCACTGCACCCCTACTGACAACCTGCTATGTCACCCCCTCTCCCACCCAACAAATTTTCCATTCAGATTAATATTCATACCTCCGCCTGCATCTTCCACCTTGGCCTAAGATTCATGCCAAATTTCATCATGGTTTCATCTTCTCACCACCCCTCGCTCGATAGCTCCGATCGCCAGCCTTCAGGTAGCCTTTCACCTCGAAGTACCAGCCCGCAACTTATCCCTCGCTTCTATCTTCCACCTGTTCGCTTCCGTTCTCGTGACTCACTCACTCCACTCCGCCGCAGCCTTAACGCCTCTCAATACCACCTCGATCCTCCCCTCTCGGTTTTCCAGCATCGCGGTAATATCTGAATAACCTCCACGGATGGTGTACCCTCACTCTCTCACGATAGCTCATCTCATCCACCTTTATCACCTCCCTTTTGTTCTGTCGATCTGTTCTTCCTTTGTTTCATTCTTCCGGTTCCTTTTCACCTGTTTATTTTCCGGATCTTTTGTCTCGGAATACCTGTTTTCCTTTGACTTTGTTTTCCTGATTCCCGCTTTAACTTTGTATTTTCATCTTCCTTGCCATGACTTTTTATTCTTTCCACTGACTTTCCTGACCTTTTTGCATTAAAAAGATGCTTTCGAGTTCTTTGAGCCTGATTGAAAATTTTGATTTTGAAGATTCTGTTGGTTTTTCATGGTTTCTCGACTTCGATCTTTCCCTTTGTCTTCCTGACTGACATCGTGCTCCTGTGCCCCTCGCCCTCCTATGCATCCTCTCAATGGTCTTTGCAGACTAAATTCCTGCAATCACCTCTCATCCTCTGACCCAAATCCTCGTGCCTCCTTGATCGGCACCGCTGGTGTAATCCGCTCAGGTGGATGTCACCTGAACCACTCATCATACTGCCCTGTCATCCCTGCGTCTTGCGGCCCCTCTCGCTTATTAGGATAGGCCCTAAACACTAGTCCCTCAATCTCACCCCACACATTGCACAGATCTAACGCTACTCCCGATGGCCGCTCCCGCGTCAGTCGTCGAAATGTCACTCGCCCTGCCAGAATATCTTGTCTCACTCTGAACTGCCTCATCACCCGATCCGGTCAATGCAACTCCACTACTCATGGCCTGCTCCCTATCATGTAACATCACGTAAAGAAGTAACCACTATGCAACTCCTCCTCCCTCGACCACCCCCTAAATCGCCACATCATGTATGGCCTCCACACTATATCCACTGTGCGCACCTCATCAAACTGTCTCCTCCACACATCTACCTCCTGCACCTCTCGGTACTACAGTATTGCCCCTGCCTCTGCTCCCCACCACCATGCTACGGCCTCCCTGTCATCATGCTCACCAATTCTCACTATAATCAGCCTAGTCACGCAGATATGCTCCCAAGCCCACACTTGTAGTAGCGTGATGTGTGTCACACTCAACTGCTGCCGGTAAAAAATCACATGCATGTCTTGATACAACTGTGCTAACATGCAAGTCCCCCACATGAACTGTCCCTCTTGGCCCTTGATGATGTAAAGAATCACCTCGACCATCCTCATGTGAAGAAACTGACCACTCCGGTTTGGCAGCAGTATACCACTAATCAACCCTGCCAGATATAGTGATAGTAACAGTACCCTGCATGATAGTAACCTGTCTACATCCAGCTGTTGTCGCTACATCAGTAGCTCATCATTCCCAAACACTACCTATAGAGACTCATCCAGTGCCTCCCCCTCTGACCAACACTCGCTAATCAAGAGTCCTGATATCAGGAGCCTCAAGATCTGCCATACATCCTCCAGTGTCACCGTCATCTCCCCTGTCAGTAGGTGAAAAGTCGACGTCGCCGAATCCCACCGCTCTATCAACGCTGTCAACATGGCCCCATGGGCCTTGACCGTCGGATATGCCATCATATGAAGTAGTCCTGCCTCTGCTAGTCTCTGGTGATCCTCCCCGTTCATCCTTGCTATGCATCTCCTCAACACCTCTAATCGTCTCTCTCACATTCGTAAAATGACTATTTTCTGCATGTACACAATTCATTTTATCATTTCCAAAATTCCCCCTCGTCATTCTCGATTTTCCCACCCATACATTTTTTTACACCCCCTCTATTGTCCTCCCTCCCTCCCACCAACTCCCTCTCTAATGTCAGCGGTCCCGCCCAGTGGGCGGACCCGCCCCCGCGGTGGTGAACCCGCCCCTGGCATTGGACCCGCCGCCGCGGCGGACCCGCCCTCGCGGTGGTGGACCCGCGGTGGCGGTAGACTCGCCCCCATGGTGGTGGACCCGTCCACCCGCGGTGGCGGACCCGTCTGCCCGCAGCAGTGGACCCATCCACGTGGGCGGCCATCTAGCTTGTTTCCCCCCGCGCGGATTCCAAAAAAATAAAAAATGAAAAATATCTGCCTCCTACCCTTTTTTCTCACCCTCCCAGACAAAACCCATGTTTTTTTTTTCCCAAAACACTTACATAAATGACACAAAATCAAAAAGTTAAGTTTTGGGCTAACTTAGCATGGTACGGCACGGTGGGTGAAGAATATCCACCTCTCGTCCGCCTGATGAATGATGTCACTATCGTACTTTGGCATCGCGCTTGATCTCTCTCACCTCCTCTTCTTCCTCTCCTCCTTCTCCACACTTGCCAGCTGTCACAATGAGCAAAGGTAATTCTTCAATTACCTTTTATTACTTTTTCCCTCTTTCTTCTGTTTTCAAATAACAGGTCTTTTTTTCTTTTATTTATCACCAATTCCTCCAACTAATTCATCTAGCCTCTTTCTTCCCAGGGCCGCCATTCGCACACCGTTTACCCGATTGACTCTATTCGAGCACCAATCTTCTTGATTTTTCATGCTCTTTTCCAACAACATATACCACTCCTTACTTTTGAGAAGTTGACTGGGACCCCTTTTTCTTCCCCATCCGCCTTCTTCAGGGGGCATACCCTACCATTCTCTCCTAACTCGTCGCTTTAAGCCTACCTTCGCTAGACTGGGGCATCCTCTTCACATTCCCTCGTTTGGGCAGCTCATACCCCCCCATGCTGGGGCATCTCTTTTCTGATCTCTTCCTCTATAGAGTCATCTGCAGTCTGTTTTTCTTCGAAACCCTATTATCCTAATAGTATTTCGAAGAGGGGAAAAATGTAAACATCTAAATTTGACCACTTCCATATGGTCAAAGATGTCTCCTTATTCATCCAGTTGCTTATCCCCTCTGTTAATATTAATTAAATCATTTGTTTAATTAATACCTTGCATCTTACATAGGGTTCATAAAGTATCTAATTTAATAAATACTTCACCCCTCTTTCTCCTCTAAATTAAATAAATACACCATTTTATTTAATTTAGTCACATTACCTTTTGGAATTTAAATTCATTTTTAATTCTTCTTTTTCTCTCTCATTGTCACATCCTCCAACTTTTGCAAGTTGGTCTCTAATCCTTCATCTTCTTCTAATTAATTATGGTTAGCATATGCACACCCCTAATCATCATTAGGGTCACATCCTCCATAATCTCCCACTTGCTTCTAATAAGTCATTAGTCCATCTAATTAAGTATTTGCACAACCTTAACCAAGGTCATTAGCCATATTTAGCACCACCTTTTTAGTCAACCTTTGCATTTATCTCTTTTTAGCATTGACCCTCTTTCCCATGTGAATTTTTAATTCACATTTATTTATCCTAGATTCTCCTCTTCCCTATGTGAATTTTTAATTCACATTCTATCTTCCAAGGCTTCTAGAACCTTGGACTTGTCACATCATCCACATGTGACCAAGTCCCACCTTTTTGGAGCTCACCTTTTATCCTTTAGACTTTCCTAAGAATGTGAATTTTTAATTCACATTTATTTCTCCAACCACCTCTCCTTTTCCCATGGAGATTTTTGAGGAATTCTAAAACTCCTCAAATGTCCCTTTCACTCTCACTTAGGGACAAGAAATTCTTGTTTAGAAAATCTTTTCACTCCCCAAGGTACTTGGAAGGTACTTGTCCTTCCTCCACCTCATGTACCTTTTGGCCACCTCATGTCCACCTCATCTTTCTTAAGCCTCTCCCCTTGGCACATGTCAAGATATGAGGACTTGTGAGTTCTCAACTCACCATAGCCCTACATCTTGGCCATGTTGGGATCAATCTCAACTGTCCATTTCTTCTAGGAATTCTCAAAATTCCTATAAATACCCCCTCTTTTCTCTCATGTGGGGAGATCATTTTGCTAGCCAAACTCTTGCAATTTTATTTCTCAATCTACACTTAGCCATTTGCATCCATTTTGTCCAACTATCTTGCATCTCACACTTCACATATTGCATCTACTTGCCATCAAAGAGCATACATCTCATCTACAATCGAAGGGCCAACCAAAGAACAACTCTACAAGGTAAAAGGTTCCATTTTTATGTTGTTAAGTTCATCATTTGCCCAATCTTGAAGTCTAGGGTGTTTTTAGTTGTTATTTGCACTCTCTTTAGTTTGTTGCTCATATTTTTAACGATTACATTCCCCTATCACAATTACATCCTTTTTACAACAAGTACAATGGAAAAAGTATTTTTGGATAATTTTTAAAAGCTATAGTACATGCCTAAGGTTATTGTCATTACCATGATCCTATATTTACTAGTAAATTTTGGACATATTTATTCTCATGTTTGGGTACTCAGCTAGTTCATATTTCTTCATAGTATCCTCAATATAATGGAGAATCTAGGAAAATTTATATCAGCCATGTGTTTAATCTCCAAGATCTTCCCAAAGCTCTCAAGCTCCTTCCAAGGATCCAATATTTGATACCAATTGTTGAACACTTGTTATATTGAGAGGGAGGGTGAATCAGTATCCTATTAAACCATTCAATCATTAACCATCCAATTACCAAAGCATATTTAACTGTTATATGGAATGAAAGCATAAAAACATCCACAACATCACATAGCATATACACACTGAGATTTTTACATGGAAAACCTAAAATGAAAAAAACCACGGTGAGGATTAGCTCACAATATATTATAACCGGTTATAAGATATTATAGAAAGGCTCACAGTCAGGTGGACTCATTGTCCAAGTGAAATCACTACTCATAGAGAAAAGAAAGAAAGAAAGAAAGAAAGAAGGTTTGTGGCTAAACAACCAAGATTTGAATTGAAACAAAATGCATCTACCATGCTAGATTCAGTTCCTTTGAGGCTCAAAACACTGACTTAATACACTTCATCTAACTCAAATCACAAATCTCTACTCTAATTTACATTTGCACACCTCTTCTCAACTCTCACAACATTCACTCAACTCTGCTTATTTTCACATCATTTTTTGTATTTGGATCATGTACAGATTCAAATTTGATGTCCACAATCTCAAAACAACCTTGTATATATATCAAACTTCATTGCAAACATCAATTAGATCAACCCCTAAAACATACAAAATGTGCCTTACTGGCACCCAATCCAAATAAAAAATCCTTCATACCCAAAAAAATTTTTGCAAAGCATAATATAGGTTGGAATGGGCCTACAATAGCTCCCTCTTACATTCACATCACATATTTAATCTTCACAACCATTTACATACATTAGGTCAGGCAAGCATAGGACCTAAAAGAAAAATATTCCAATTGTTCATAACCATAGGACATGTGGACCTCAAACTATCACGCCAACTAGAAAACACAATGCTTTGACACCTATTAACATTCTCCAAAAACTCCAAGGTCTAACTCAAATCCACAGAGGAGTGCAGGTTGGATAGGCCATAGCCATTACACAGAAAATTGTCCAAACCTTATATGTTGATCTTCTGTTAGTTGCATGTTACAAACCGTCTATCCAAATCAAGTGAAATTATGAATGAGGATACTGCTAACAACCATAAACAACATATTAGAACCATAGAATTAAATCTCCAAGGGTGAACTAATGCAGACCAAAATAGTAGAGGGATTTTTGCAATGAATATGCTAGTGTAGACACTTATCAAAAATTGCTTAATTGTTTTTGTGTGTGGATCAAACCTTCTTGCAAAAAGTATCTTCTGAAATCCTCCATAATACAATGTTGACATCCATCATGTAATGTTGACATCAATGAAAACTCATTAATGACAACTTTCTTCATTCTTTCAACACATGAAAAGTCTAAATGTTTTAAATTGAAGAAGAATTTGATTCTCAGTCTCATGATGAGGAAAAAAATGTTCCCATTGAGACTTATGGTGATGATAAGGCATATGATGAGTTGAAATGTAGACTTAATAAAGTCACCTTGTTGAACCATCATTCTATTTTATGGGGACGTGATTTTTTGTGTCACTTGTGCTCACCTAACACATGATTTCTCAGTGAAGTGTATCATTGATAATGGCTCACAAAAAACTTGATTGCAAAGTCCATTTTCAATAAAATTCATTTGTCAATGGATCCACATCCTCATCCATATTCACTTGGATGGAAGGATAATGGTTCATCCTCTCAAATCGCACACACGTGTACTATTCCTTGTGCATTTGGTACTATTTATTCATTGATAAAATCATCTTTGATGTGACCGCCATGGACTATTGTGGTTTGTTGCTAGGAAAACCCTATCAATATGATAGGAAAGATTATTATGATTTCTTTAATAACACATATACAATGCAACATGATAATAAGACATACTTATAAAATATACTAATAACACCAAAAATCTAGTACTCAATTGTAGAAAAGCATGTAAAGCTATCAATCAGGCACATGAGCTTGCATTAATTTTCATAAGGCCACTATTTGATGATTATAAAGAAAAATTCATTGGGTCCAAAGTTTTGGGAATAGGATACCATTTAATTGCAATCCTAAACATGTTTCATGTATCTCCTAAGTCCTTGGAAAGTGTTCCCCAACACTACGATTAGAAAGAGATTAAATTCAAATGAAATGAACATGTAAATTGACATTTGTAATTATTCCTAAACGATAGGAATGTGTAGGGATGCCCAAGAAGAGATCCTACAAAATAGGAGAACATGGGGTGCCCACATGGAAGGTGGAACCCACCTTTCTTAAGTTAACTATTTGGATGATTGGTAACACTTCAGTAATGCATGTTTAGATCCTAAAAGTTAGGGATTGATATTTACATGAGTGGAGTTTAGTTCAATTCAATTCAATTCAATTTAGTTATGGTTTAGTTATCTTTAGTTGCATGTAGTCAGTTTGATTTGAATGCTAGTTGACTTCAACTAACTTGAGTTGCATGACTAATGACTTCAATTGCATGACAGATGACATGTGGATACATTTAGTTAAGTGGGGATGATCAATCATGCATAATGTTTACATGAATTGGTGGAGAGATATGTTTTAGTTAACTAAGATTGACTTGGACCCACCTTAGGCGCCAAAGTTGGCATCTTTGAGTTAACACCTTTTGCATGAGAAGATATTTACAAGGTTCAGTTAAGTGGGCCCATTCTTGGGTGCCAGCTTTGAGGTGATTCTTGCAAGATATTTTCTTGACCAACGATCAGTTAAGAGTTTAGTTTGAGGCGCCTAAATTGAGGAGACTTTGGTTTTGACTTCATGTTATACATTGGAACTCTACTTGCACAATCTAGGCATGGTTTTTTGTAAGGAGATTTATGCTCTTATATTGTACAACTACTATGAGTTAATATGCACAATTATTGTCTATTGATTGCAGCAAGTGCATCAGAATTGATTGCAGGTTAGCTGGTTGAGCTTGTGCATGTGTGAGGATTTGAAGCAGGGCATGGGATGTGTGGATTCATGCTTGGTCACATGGAATGCATGGATAGCTTGTGTTACAGAAAGTGTGAGATTTGATTGCAGGTTGTGAAGAAGGATTGTTGAAGGAAAGGAAGCATATCAATCAAGGATTGATATTATATTATTGTAATCTTGCTCTAAGGTTAAATAATACAAGCACTATTGATTCTAGTGGATTTTTTTCCCGAAAGGGTTTCTCCATGTATATATTGTGTCACTTCTATCTTCTTGTATCATTCTTATACAATCTTTTGTCTATTTATACAATTGGTAAATTGATCTAAGCAAATAATCATGCACAAAGAATTGTGACAAAGAACACTTAATTAAATCTATAGTATAATAGTTTTACAAGTTTTAAGCTACAATGTTACCTTCCTTTTCAACACAAAGCACATGCTACTTTTGAAAAAAAATTGCATACATATTCACATGTTTTTTAGGAGACTTTGAAACTTCCCCCAAAACAAGAAATCAAACACACTATTCACATTGTTCCTATTGCAGCTCTTCCTAATGCCCCATTACATATCGACAATCAACTTTCTAAAGTGATGAGATTAAAATGAAAATTCAAGATTTATTGTCTAAGGTTTTCACTAAACCAAGTACATCCTCGTGTGCTTCACTAATTTTTCTTGTTCTCAAGAAGGATGGAACTTAGTGTTAGTGTATTAATTTTTTAGCATTAAACAAGATTACAATAAAAAATTGATATACACTTTCATGCATTGATGACCTTTTGGATTAACTTCAAGATTCCAAGTTCTTCTCCAAGACTGATCTAAAAAGTGGGTATCATCAAGTCAAAATTCAGGAAAAGGAGACACGAAAGACAACTTTTCAAGACTAAAATGGGTCTTTTTGAGTGGCTTGTGATGCCATTCGGTCTCACCAATGCTCCTCCCACTTTCATATGATTGATGCATGAGGTATTTCATGACTTTTTGGAAAAAAATATCATCTACTTAAATGATATCCTTGTGTTTTTTAACACTTGAGAATTCCATCTTAAATAAAATAGTTTGTATGCCAACTTTCAAAAATGCTATTTTGGTAAAAAAATCCATCTCCTATAGGTTGGATTTTTCATTGATGCACATGGCATTCAGGTAGATCCTATAAAAGTGGAAGTTCTTCTCAAGTGGCGTACTCCTTCAAATCTCATTGAATTTAGGATTTTTCTATTCTTTCCAAATTCTATCACAAGTTCATCCTACATTATTCAAACATCGCCACACCTTTGCATCAATTGACAAATACCATGTTGTGTTTAAGAGGATTGAAAACCATTCTCATGCTTTCAACACATTAAAAGAGAAGTTATTTTTAGTACCTATTCGTGTTCTACCAAATCTATCACAACATTTGAGATTGAGATAGATGCCTCATAGTCTACACTTGGAGTTGTTTTAAAGACAAAATGGTCTTCCTATGGCCTACCATTCAAAAAAAATTATTTGCTACTAAACATAACTACTCCACATATGATAAGGAATTATACGCATTGGTCCAATCCATCAAGTACTAGAGACATTATCTTAAATGGTAAAATAAATAATAGTCCATACTGATCAATTACATCTACAATTTCTTCAATATTAGAACAAATTTGAAGAAGACAGGCATATGAAATGGGCTTCATATTTACAACAATTTCACTTGGTCATCAAGTGTAAGAAGGGGAACACCAATAATGTTGCATATTTTTTGAGTCATCCTCCTATAATATGTGCTTTAATAATTGTGGCCACTTCTCATTTAGGATTTCAACTATGGTCTTTCACTATGCTTAGAATCCTAATTTTGGCATACCCTATAAAAGTATTCAAAATCCTTCAAGTTCCAATTTGATACCTTTTCAATATTTTCATATCAAGGAAGGGTTGCTCTACAAGTTGGATAAACTTTGTGTCCCACGATATTTTCAAACTTCTCTTCTCAAGAAGGCACATTCTACTGTTTATGGTGATCATTTTGACAAGAAAAAAACACTTCATCATGTCAAATTGTTCTTCTATAGGCCTCACATGTAGTGAGATGTTCTCCATTTTCTCAAAATATGTGTAGGTTGTTGTCATTCCAAATCTACCAACAAAAATATGGGCTTGAGTATCCCTTTTCCTATTTCTTATCATCCATGGGAGATCATTTCCATGGACTTGGTTAGTGGCTTTCCATTGACTATTTTCCACCATGATTGTGTTTTTGTGGTTGTTGATTGATTCAAAAAGATGGCTAAGTTCATTCCATGTTGCAAAACAAGTTTTGCACATGACTTAGCCCAAGTCTTCTTTGACTTTAATTGGAGATCCCTTTGGTTTACCAACCAGTATTATTTTTTATCATGACTCATGTTTTATGGGCCATTTATGGTGATCTGTGTGGAAGATTTGGGGAGTTTCCCTTAACTTCTCCATTTCTTTTCATCCTCAATTAGATGGTCAAATTGAAGTTGTGAACCAAAATCTTATACAGAGTCTAAGGATTTTTCGTCATCATTCTCCTACCATGTGGGATTTGAGCCTAACCCGCATTGAGCATGCATACAACTAGATAGTTAATTCATCTACAAGTCACTCACCTGTTGAGGTATGTCTCAATTTTCAACCTTTGGCCCCATGTGAATTTCCCTTATATTTTCTCTCACTAGCCACTATGCATATTTAGAAAGAGAAAGATAAGGATCAAGCCTTCATCCAACGTTTGCAAACTTTTCAATTTAAAGTATTTCAAATTCTTCAAAAGACTCAAGAAAATTAAAAACACCTTATGGATTATCATTGTATTCCTCATAATTTTCAAGTTGGCAATAGAGTTTGGTTATACTTAGACAAATGTTGTTTCCAAGAAAAATCACATAGTAAGGTCAAGCCACTCCACTACGAGCCTTACATTATTCTTCAAAATGTGTCTAATAATGCTTTTGGACTTGATCTTCCAGCTCAGTTGGGCATCCATTATGTTGTCAATGTTGATCTTCTCAAGCACTACCATAAGTCAACACTAGAGACTGAGTTTCCTATCAGCAACCTTATATATGTTGTTCTTGATTTTTAGCTTCCACTTGATTCTAACTGAGTTTTTGACACAAAGACTCGTCAAACTCAGTATGGTTCCATCACTTCTTACCTTGTTTCCAAGCAAGGTCAACTTCCACTCAAGCATGTTGGATCTCTCACCATTAGTTGTCTCATGATTTTCCTTCTCTTTTTAGAGCATTGGATTCCAATGCCATTATTGTTGGGAGGAATGATGAGGATTCATAGGGTATAATTTATTAGCATAGGATTATTATATTAGTTTTTATCCTATGTAAAAGTTAAAAATAAAAGTCAAAAGTTAATGGTTATTTTGGATGTTAGGAAGTTAGCATATAGTTAAATGGATAATTTGAACTTTACATTAACATTTGGAAAATATTTCCAAATCCTTTATTTTAGGCATATTCATACTTATATGTTATTAGATTTCTCCTCACATAGACATATTGGAAATACAAGTTTTGTAGCCTTATACTTTGCAGAGATTAACATCATTTTGTAGAATTTAATATTTGTATGTTGCTTCTTATTTGCTTGGTTTTCCATATCATCTAATTGGTCTCCACTTCTTGGTTCTGAAAGGAGATGATATATCACCTACTTATTGCTTTCTTGTGTCCTTCTAGCCACATGGTTCATCCTCCAATACCAAAATCAAATTTTCTCACTTAGCTCTTGTAATTTTGCCACTATGGGGTTCTCAATTGCACCCCTTTCATAACTACAAAAATACCTTAAAGAGGGAGAGCATGCTACTTTCACTAGTTGAAACCCTATCAATGATGGGGGAGACCCTATCTTATGAAGGGTAAGGAATATCAATTATTATAACTCCCTTCAAGCACTAATTTTATAATTGTAGCTATATAAATTTTTTTATGAACTTTGATTTTTCTAATATTATAAATATTGTGATATTTCCATCAGGATTCAATCATGTAGTTTTATGAGTCAAACTCATTAACCCATGTTTCATGAGTAGTGGTTCATAGGAACCCATCTCTCATGATAGTGAATGGTCCAATTTGCACTCATTGCATCTAGATGATGCTCATAGAGGTGAAGCATTGGGCTTTCCTAGGAGGCCACCCATCCTAGTACTACTCCAACTCAAGCGTGCTTAACCACGGAGTTTTCCAAAAGGTTAAACCCACTTATCTTGTAACCCCATTTGTAAAACCTTCAACAAGTTTTGTGCCTTATGAACCATTAATTATAGAGCCCTTTTAGCTCATCAATTGATAAGTAGGAGGTATTTTCTACAGTGTGTCAAATTATGATATTGCTATCAAGATTCAATCATGTAGTTTTACGAGTCAAACTCATTGACCCATGTTTCATGAGTAGTGGTTCATAGGAACCCATCTCTCATGATAGTGAATGGTCCACTTAGTACTAATTGCATCTAGGTGATTCTCACAGGTGAAGCATTTATTTTTCCTAGGAGGTAGCCCATCCCAATACTACTCCAACTCAAACATGCTTAATCATGGAGTTTTCCCCAAGGTTAAGTCCACTTAGCTTGAAACCCAATTTGTAAAAACTTCAACAAGTGTTTTTCCTTATGAACCATTCACTATAGAGCCCCTTTAGCTCATCAATTGATAAGTAGGAGGTATTTTCCACAATGTGTCAAATTGTAATATTGCTATCAGGGCTCAACCTATAGTTTTATGAGTCAAACTCATTGACCCATGTTTCATGAGTAGTGGTTCATAGGAACCCATCTCTCATGATAGTGAATGGTCCACTTAGCACTCGTTGCATCTAGATGATGCTCACAAAGGTGAAGCATCGAGCTTTCCTAGGAGGTCACCCATCCCAGTACTACTCCATCTCAAGCACACTTAACCACAAAGTTTTCCCCAAGGTTAATCCCACTTAGCTTGCAACTCCATTTGCAAAACCTTCAGCAAGTGTTGTGCCTTATGAACCATTCATTATAGATCCCCTTAGCTCATTGATTGATAAGTAGGAGGTATTTTCCATAGCATGGAAAATTGTGATATTGCTATCAAGATTCAATAAGTCAAACTCATTGACCCATGTTTCATGAGTAGTGTTTCATAGGAACACATCTCTCATGATAGTGAATAGTTCACTTAGCACTCATTGCATCTAGGTGATGCTCACAAAGGTGAATCATTTGGTTTTCCTTGGAGGCCACCCATCCCAGTACTACTCCAACTCAAGAATGCTTAACCACAAAGTTTTCCCCCAAGTTAAGCCCACTTAGCTTGCAACCCCATTTGTAAAACCTTCAAAAAAAATTGTGCCTTATGAACCATTCATTATAGAGCCATCTCATCAATTGATAAGTAGGAGGTATTTTCTACAGTGTATCAAATTGTGATATTACTATCAGGATTCAACCATGTGGTTTTATGATTCAAACTCATTGACCCATGTTTCATGAGTCTGGTTCACAAGAACCCATCTCTCATGATAGTGAATGGTCCACTTAGCACTCATTGCAACTAGGTGATGCTCATAGAGGTGAAGCACCAATATTTCCTGGGAGGTCACCCATCCTAGTACTACTCCAACTCAAGCATGCTTAACCACAAAGTTTTCCCAAAGGTTATGCCCACTTAGCTTTCAAATCCATTTGCAAAACCTTCAACAATTGTTGTGCCTTATGAACCATTCATTATACAACCTCTTTAGCTCATCAATTGATAAGTATGAGGTATTTTCCATAGCGTGTCAAATTATGATATTGCTATCAAGATTCAACCATGTATTTTTATGATTCAAACTCATTGACCCATGTTATATGAGTAGTGTTTCACAAGAGCCCATCTCTCATGATAGAGAATGGTCCACTTAGCACTCATTGCATTTAGGTGATGCTCAGTGAGGTGAAGCATTGGTATTTCCTAGGAGGTCACCCATCTGAGTACTACTCTAGCTCAAGCACTCTTAACCACAGAGTTTTCCCCAAGGTTAAGCCCACTTAGCTTGCAACCCCATTTAAAAAACCTTTATCAAGTGTTGTGCCTTATTAACCATTCATTATAGAGCCCATTTAGCTCATCAATTGATAATTAGGAGGTATTTTCCATAGCATGTCAAATTGTGATATTGCTATCAAGATTCAATCATGTAGTTGTAGTTAGGGAAAATCAGATATAAAACTAAAACAACAAGATATCAAAACCCCAACTAGCACAATAGAGTACGAGTAAGCATGAAAATCAAAATAACAAGCGAATGCAAACCCAAATCCACACTAAACTCAATTTATCTCCATTGCTCTTCTCAACCTCGCATGAGAATGCAAGATTTTGAAGGTTTGATTGTTGATGGAGGAATTTTTGTTGCTCACTATTTCAACATAACATTAAGATGAAGATGATAGATGGTAGAGGATAGATAGATAGATGAGAATTTTTGGAAGAATTTTGGTAGAGCGAGGGTACTAGAAGAAGATGGATCCCAAATGGCCTGTGTGAGGCTAGGTTTATAGGAAAGAGTTGAATTAATTTGATGGCTAGGATTAAAATTCAAATGTGTGATGTGTATGGATAGTATTAAAAGTTAATTTTAGTGCCTATGACGCACATTAAGTGGGTTATGACATGAGGCTAAAATTAGGATGTGAGAGAATAAGTGGGATTCTTTTATTTATTTTGGAGGAAAAGATGCCTATGATGCACAAATCAATGGGGTTAAAAATAGGATGTGAGTGAGAATCTCATAATTTAAATAATAAAATTATTTAAATTATTTGTGCATGTGAAGGGTTGTATTCATGTGACACATGTTGCAATGTGGTAATAGGTGAGGGATTAATTCAAATATTTAATTTAAATTATTCTGAGACTTGTGAAGGGTAATTAATTAAATAAATGAGATTTATTTAATCAATTTGGAAGGTGATTAATTGGAATAAATGGGATAAGTGGGATAATGTAATGGCCTAGGGTAAAATATGATGTAGGAGCATCCGCACGAATTGGCAATCAACATCAACCAAAAAAGTGAGTATTTTCTTTTCATGTTTAATTTTGAATTTTGGTGTGGTTTGGAGCTTCAAGAACATCTTGTTGTGTTTGAAGGATAAAATATTCATCTACCAATACTAGGACTTTATTTCAAAAAATCAAAGGCAGACAGTGTGTTTAATGTGATTTTGAAATTATTGTATTATATAATTTCAAGGTTGGAGGGTTAAAGGGGGTCCATTTGGATATTAAATGGAAATTGAAAATGAGAATTAATATTCATTCTATCAATTTGGATTCCTATAAAAGTTTCATAAGGAAAGTTACTTTTGAAATTTCATTCTTGTCATATTGGGTGCTTAAAATGGAAGGAAAGATTGTGAATTTTTGGAAAAATAATGAATGACTCTTCAATTACCAATGGAGCACGTCCTAGTTTGGTATTTCCTTCATTTTCCAAAGGAATTTACATCAAAAATATGTTTTATATGGTTAAGTAACATTTACAAAACATTTTGGAAGTAAAATATGTCTTTTTTTTTCATTTGTGAAGGAATTTCATAGGTCAAGTTGAGGGAGATGAAAGATCAGATTTGGGTGCCACTTTTTGGTAATTTGAAATGGTGTAAAAATGTATAAAATGCATTCTTTTATGGTGTAAAAATACAGCAATAAACAACAGAAAGGTTGGAGAAATAACTTGCAGGTTGCTTGTAAGAGTTGCATAAGAGAAAGTGCAGAAAATCAGCTTGTGAAGAGAAGAGAGTTAGACAAAGATAAAAGGAATTTTGTACGTGTTCAAGGCAGCTAGGAGAGCTGAATAATGAGGAGAAACAATCAGGTTTCAAAATTTGAGTGAATCCAAGAAGGTTTGAAGACATAAGGAATTGAAGTCTCATAGACAAGATGTGTCTAGAGAAGTTTGTAAAAATAATTCTGAATTTTATGCAATGTTGAATCTTCTATATATGTAATTAGCTTTGAGGAATTTTCATGTATGAATGTGCATCAAGGTTGAAATAAAGATATGTTTCAGATTATTTTTTCATTTATATGTTAATGTGGATTGGATGACATGTTAAGGCTACAAGATTGGGTAGTTTGATAAGACCCCCCAATCTTGACTACATCAAAATATTACAAGATGTCTTATAAGGTCATGTATTGATTAGGCAATGTTATGACATGGACAATTTTGGGTGTCTACATTTTGCCCCTATTTGAGGTGATATTTGAGATGGTGCGATTTATATCAAGTAACATCATTTCAAAGAAGCTAAGGTATGGATTGAGAAAAAAAAGATGATGCCCCAACCACTTATGGAAGTGAGGAGTAAGATGAATGAAAAAAAGGAATGATAGGAGAATATGATGATGTAAAAGATATGAAGAAATGGGATGATGATATAGGATATGATAATGATGATGGTGCCCCCTTGAGAGGATAGGAAGGTTGGACAAAAATGGGTATGCTCTCGAAATGAACGAATGAAACAATAAAGGAGGGATAAGATGAATGATACAAGATAAGAAGTACATGAAAAAGAAGAATGACACACTATGTTGCAATAAAGTGAGTAATCATATGTTTGATATAGCACTAGATGTTATGCACCAAGGTGACGATGTGTCTCATGCCCCAGCATAATACAATCTTGTCTAGATACAAGATATGAATATTAGTTGGGATTGATTCAGATTTGATGCAAATGCAAATTGAAATGATCACATACACAAGCAAGAAAGCATGCATGCACAAATGATACAAAAACAAACAAGTTATTTCCCCTTTCAAGCTGCAAACCAATGATTAATTGATTGATTGATGATGATGATAGTGTTGTCATTGCGAGGAATGATATATTCCTAGATCAACATAAGGATGATTGATTAATTGATTGGGTTTACAACAAGGCTAGGATCAGGACGAAAGGATGTGAGTGGATAATTTGACTTGTTTGATTGACTTGATTGGTATGGATTAAGGATTGTCTTGCATTTGGATTATTGCTTGGAATAATTGAAGATGATTGATTTGAAGATTTGGATGATGATTGATGAATTGAATTGAGGAATTGATTTGCTTGGAATGAAGAAATATCTTTGAAGAAGTGGTGAATTGATTTGTGGAATTTGAGGATTTGATTTGATTTGATGATGATTTTTTTATTTTATTTTATTGCTTAGGTTTTTGATGGATATTTGATTTTTAATTTTTTTTATGAATATTTAATTTTTTTGGATGTTTGGAAATGTTTTGATTTTTTTGGATTTTTTTAGAACTTTTTTTTCAATTTTTTTGTATTTTTAGGGATTTTTTATTTTTATTTTGAAATGTTATGATTTTTTTTTAGATTTTGGAATATTTCGTTTTTTTGGATTTTGTGATTTTTCAATGGATGACAATTTGGGTAGCCTTTATGTTAGATACCATTGACAAGGTAAATCCAAGTCTAGGTGCAAGGAGATAGATGGGATTGATGGATGAAAGGGTGGGTGATAGGATAAGGGATAAAAGGCTCATGATAGATGGAGGGATAAAAAGGATAGGTTATAGTGAATGGAATTGATGT
>VDFB02372149.1:0-18242 GCA_007258455.2 Sequoia sempervirens | reverse complement strand
GAAAAATTGTCATTTTATAGAAAATGCAATTTTGGACGGACAACCGAGATTGAAAGCTAACAAAGCCTAAAATCAGTGGACGAGATTTCATGTGACAATCCCTAATCAGGGTTAGGGAAAAATTATTAAATGAGAGGTCAAGATGTCATTTGAAAAAATTGAATCGACAGTCGAGAATAAATGTGACAATTAGTCAAAAAGATAAAGATTTTCGAAAATCAAGAAGATAAAGACCGCTTGATTTGTAAGATTTAAAAAATCAAGAAGATAAAGGTTGAACTGAAAAGTAGACTCTAAAAATTAAGAATATGCTCAATTGATTTATTTTTTGAAGAAGATTACCATTTTGAATTAAATTAATTCAAAATATGGATATTGTGTGATAATAACAATCGATTTCAGATTTATTTACTAAAATGAACTGACAACAAGAATGTGGAGATCACTTTAAATAACTTCATTTATTTAAAATGAGGGAAATGTTAATTGGCAATTAAATAATTAAAGATAATTATTAATTTAGAGGATATGATTAATAATTAAATAAATTAATAGTTCTTTTAATTATGAGAATTAGACATATTAAATAAATAAATTATGAAATTTATTTAATTGTAAGAGGACAGACCCTTAGTGACGTATTGAATAAATAAATAAATATTTATTTATTTAATAATCATGAAGAATAAAAGAGATATGAATTAATTAAATAATTATCAATTATTTAATTAACAGTGGAAAGTGGACCAAGGACATAATTAAATGTCATAATTATGCTAGGATGAAAGTGGTAAAAGCGAGCTTGCGGGCCTAGGTCATTTTTAAGTGTCTCAGTAACAAAGGTGACCTACATAAACCATTAATTAGGAACCAAATAGATCCCAACACATCTCAACATGCTTTCATAAGCTTGCATGTAGTGTTAAACACAAGGTCGACCAACACCTATGTCAAATACCATAATCATTAGGCACACACTTCCACAAATCAATTTGAAACTTCCAAACAACATAATTCATTTGAAAACAATCTAGAATAATCTACAAAATACTTAAGATTCATCAAGAAGTTCATCCAAGTTTAGATCATACAAAAAATTCAACTTAGAACAACTGCTAACCCTTATTTGCATACTAATAAATGAAACTCACCCTGTACTACACCAAATCAAGTAAAATATTAAATATAGAAAGATACAAGCATTATAAACAACTTACCAAATCAACACAACTTAAAGCCAAATAGTGGAGAATCACGAAGCAAATATGTTTCTCCTAGGCCATAGAAAATATCATTGAAATATTGGTTCACACACTGGTGAATATATCTTGCATTGTACAATCACCTACAAACCCAAATTTTGAATATAACAGCCTCTAACAACCTTGAATAACCTATAGGATCTACACAGGAATAACATCAACATAGAATAAATGTGGAGCAAAATACCAGAGAACACTATGAATACTTGCACAACATTATAATATGTTTATCAAATTTTCTCAAAAGCACTTGGAAACCAAGTACCAAAGACATCATCTCAGTTCATAACTTCATTCCAACTCATCTTTAGACTCTACAATAAAAGATAGATCCTTGCAATCAAAAAACTTCCTCAAGATCTCAACTATACATGCATGACCTATTTTCCTCTTTTTCACAATTTTCTCAATATTTGTGACACCTTCATCCCATAGTTGACATCAATGAAAACACGAGTCAATGGACTTCCTTTTGATATCAATGAAAACACCTTATACTTGCAACAATATCCCCCTTTGTCATTGATGGCAACACAAGATGTGAAAAAAATCAAAGAAAAAATACACACTCATTATTTTTTAAAATTAGGTAGCCTACACAACATTCTTGAACTCTCCCCCCCTTACAGGAGTCTCTCTCCCTTTGAAAATAATGATTAGACAACATACAAAAATTTCTCTACTTTTTCACATGATACTTTCTCCCCCTTTGACATCAATTGAAAAGGATAAAATGTTTTGCATTGTTCTCCCCCTTTCACATTGAACCAAAATACCTACTTTGAATACTCCCCCTGAAGAGAACACCCAAATAAATCAACAACTCAACAACAATAACAAAAAATGACTCTACCTACTCCCCCCTAAGAGGTAGCCACCAACATCAATTCAGAAAAGAGATAGATCCATAGCTCCACTGGACTAATGCAACTCCATATACATCTAGTTCAAGAAAGGAGGGGAAATAACCCCCAACTTCTCCTAGAGATACTCAAAAGCATCTTTAGGAAGAGCCTTAGTAAATATATTAGAAATCTAATCCTTTGTTGGAACATACTCAAGCTTCACTTCATTATCCATAACCTTCTCTCTCAAAAAGTGATACCTAATATATATATGATTTGTCCTTGAATGCATCACTGGATTCTTTGAAATGTTAATTGCACTTTTATTGTCAAAAAAGATAGATATAGGCTCATCATATATAACTTTGATATCCTTCAATTCCTGTCTCATCCACAATACATGTGTACAACATGATGTTGCAATATACTCAATCTTAGTAGTAGATAAATAAACTGAATCATGTTTCTTACTCAACTATGACACCAATCTACATCCAAGAAAGAATGCACCACCACTTGTTCTTTTCTTGTCATCAACACAACCAACCCAATCAACATCTGTATAATTAATTAATGTGAAATCAATAGCCTTAGGATACCACAAGCCATAATTTGGAGCGCCTCTTAAGTATCTGAATATTCTCTTCACTGTTGCAACATGTGTTTCTTTAGGATGTTCTTGAAATCTAGTTACAAGACAAACTACATGCATGATATCTAGTCTGGTAGTAGCTAGATATAGCAGTCCACCAATCATAGATCTATACTTGCTCTGATCAACCTTAGGTGATTCATCATCTTTTCTTAGTTTACAACAAGTCACCATAGGAGTACATACCAGTTTGGAGTAATCCACAAAAGATAATATCATCCACATATGGGTCTGTGCAAGATCATAGGGGTCCAAAAAGTGGCAATGTGAAAAAAATGCATTTTTAACTTGCTCAAAAATGCAAAAAAAATTCTTTGACTTTTTCTAGGCTTGGGTAGAAAGTACATGGTGCCATGGCAAACACCAAACCTGAATGGCTATTTGTTTCAAAATGGATATACATTTTGCTTAGGTTAGTTTTTAAAATTTTGTTGGGTTTGGTATTATATTAAGTTGTTTTTATATAATTATATAATATTAAATATTATATAACATTATATTATAATATATTAAATATTATAATATAATATGAAACATAAAAAAAGAGGTTCACCATAATGAAATCAATAAAATGATGAACCTAATATTTCTTAGATTTTTCACTCAATTATGAGAGGTATAATGCATAAATAATAATTGAAAATCAATCCTAATTGTTATAACAACAAATAGGAAGGTTTTAAGATGCTAAAACAATGTGTACCTTGCTGAAAAAGTGTTGTTTCATCCCTCACTAAGGACTCATTCGCCCAACGGCGAATGGGTCCCTGCTAGGGTTTTGGAAAAGTGATTTGTGGGTTTTATTCTTCAATGTTTATACTCCTAGCTCCCAGGTGTTTAGCTCCTGAAGTTAAAAATAAATTTTGTAGAGCACTTTTCGTGATCTTTCAAATAAGATGATAAATTTTGCAACTTTACAATCTTGACAACTTTGAATTTTTCTTTTTTCCATTTGATCTTCAATGCTACATCAACACATTAGCCCAATAGCATGGATGATGCACTATGTGTTTGACATGATGATATGACCATTGATTGCTGCAATAAAACCTTAATAATTTTCCCCTGAATGCCTTTTAAATGCTCTTGAATGCTCTATATTGCTCTTGCTTTTGATCTCATGAAGTCACCTAAAAATTCATAGATGAAACTATGTGAATTAACCTTATATTTATACTTATTGAAACCAAGAAAAAGAGGTTCACCATAATGAGATCAACAAAATGATGAACCTAATTTGGCTTGAACATTTCACTCAATTATGAGGGGTATAATGCATAAATAACAATAAAAAAACAAACCTGATTGTTATAACAGTAAAAAGGAAGGTTTTAAGATGTTGAAACAATGTGTACCTTAAAAAAATGTTGTTTCAAGCCTTACCGAGGAATCATTCGCCCAGTGGAAAATGGGTCCCTGCTAGGGTTTTGGAAAAGTGATTTCTTGGTTCTATTCTTCAATGTTTGCACTCCCAACTCCTAGGTGTTCATCTCCTGAAAGTCAAAAATAAATTCCGTAGAGAACTTTTCATGATCTTTCAAATAAGATGACAACTTTTGCAACTTTACAATCTTGACAGCCTTGCAACTTTTGTTCTCCACTTGATCTTCAATCTAAAATATACAATCACACATCAAGAGAGAAGAAAAATTATTTATTATTAGGGGATAGGGGTTTGCCTTGGTCAAACCCCATTTTGGTATTAAACCTTGTGATAAAACAATCAAACATGAGCTTGAAACATGAAACAATGATATCTTGGATGAGGTATTGGGATACAAATCAACAATCTAGCATGAAGTGGTCATAAGGAATGTATATTATGATCTTGAATTTTGATGTGAAACAATGATTAACTTGGATCTTCAATGCTACATCAACACATCCACCCAACAACATGCATGATGCACTATGCCTTTGACATGATGATATGATCTTTGATTATTACAAAAAAAACCTTGATAATCTTCCCTTGAATGCCTTTGAAATGCTCTTGAAGTTCTCTCTTGATCATAAGTTTTCTATTAGTACTTACTCATAAAGATACTTAGATGAAACTAGGTGAAATAACTTTATTTTTATACTTAACCCAATATTTAATCCTAAAATTAAAATAGTACAAGCCAATGTATCAGATCTAGGATTTGAAATTAGTAAAAGCTTGCCAAGAATAAGTTCAAAAAGGGGTGTCCTAAGTTAAGGAGTATCCATTTGAAATAGGGCGAATGGGTCCTAGCACACTCAACTAGGATAAGTTTCGGG
This sequence comes from Sequoia sempervirens, assembly GCA_007258455.2. Classification (NCBI taxonomy): domain Eukaryota; kingdom Viridiplantae; phylum Streptophyta; class Pinopsida; order Cupressales; family Cupressaceae; genus Sequoia; species Sequoia sempervirens. Next base: position 13,221 of record VDFB02372149.1, on the reverse strand, counting down.
GATATGAAATAACATGTAAAATGGAGGTCCTAGGACCTAGGAAGGACCCATTCACCAAGTGGAAAATGGGTCCTAGGTCACTATCCTAGAAATCAAGCCTTGCCAAATTAAGTGTTGTGAAACTTTATTAATGAGTTTCAAGATTTATCCTTTGAAAAAATACAATAAATTAGGCTTGGATTTGAATTTAAGGATCCAATTAAGCTCAATTAACCTCACTTAATTAATTAAAGTCATAGATTAGTGTGAAAGTGTAAAGATATACTTTACAACACCCTGAATAAAGCATCATTAAGTCCATTTTATTGCAAAGGGCCCTAGACTTAATGTGAATGTGTAAAAAATAATACAACACTAAATCAAGGAAATATTAGGTTCATTTATTGTTAATTATTTTAAATTAAGGAAAAGGGATACTTTTTCTGTTACTACATTTTTCCCTCACTTTTGTGAGAGTTTTCCCCATGAAAAAATCACACTAAAGTAGACATTCAAGACACTTATGTATGCAAAAATGACAAATATACACAATCATACCATATCAAAGATCAAGAAAATAAGGGAAAATAAAGGATCAAGCTTCGAAAATTCCAACATGATGTGGAACACGAATATTTTTTTGAGAAAAGGATCAAGCTTCGATAGTCTGTCCAACACGATGTGGACCAAATCTAGGCTATTTTTCCATAACATGTGTGCTCACTTCGGGGTAGTGAAACCTCAGGCTGTCCACTAGGTGAGTATCTTGAAAAGGTGGAAAATGAGAGAATCATATTAGCATGCCATACCATACCAAAGTTATCCTCTTGACAACTTCGATAATTCACCACAATGCTAAATGCTTTTGAATGTTATGTCTATAGGTTTTTTTTGAATGGGATCTTGCTTCATGTATGGTCTTCTTCTTAGGGAACATCGTGCCTAATGTCCCCAAGAGAGGACAAGTCAAGAATATCAGATTGCCACTTATGGGATGCCTCATTTCACATCATGCCACTAAGGGAAATCATATGCTTATAAATATCATATTCTTGGAGGACATCAAACCCAATGACACCACCAAGAAAAAGGATGTGCCACAAGAAAAAGAAAATCACACCTTGAAATATACAAAATGTCAAAAGATTTTATCGATGTATGCCCCCACTTTAAAGCGGTTGCTAACACCATTGCAGTGAGCAACTGATTTAAAGTAGCCAATGTTTTCTCTTGAAGCATGAGAGATTTCCTCAGAAAACCCTATGCCAAGTCATATGTTTCTAAAATAAAGTTACGTCTTGAACAAGGAGGGAGGGGTTGATCCCAAGAATGCATAAGGTATCTATTGATTTGGGGTTAGTATATCTTTTCTAGAATGTTGTCATAGAGCTTGGAACTATCATCATTCCCTAAATACTCATAGAATTGGAAGAATGACACAAAGAGAGTGAAAACAAAGAAAAATACTTTTGAGTCAACATGGAAGAGACCTAAATGTCTCGACACCTTGCGTCATCCCCAAAATGAAAACAAAAGACAAAGAAAAGATAAGGGATAAAATTTTGGGTCAACATGGAAGAGACCTAAATGTCTCAATGCCTTGCATCATCCCCAAAAGGAAAACACAAGACAAAGAAAAGATAAAAGATAAAAATTTTGGTCAACATAAAAGATACCTAAATGTCTCAACACCTTGCATCATCCCCAAAAGAAAAACACAAGACAAATAAAAAGATGAAAATTTTACGACATAGAGAAGACTTTAGGTACATATAGATTAATGCACAAAAAAGAGAGAGAGATACATCAAGTGATAGCATGGGGGATCAGATTATGTAATTGCAATCACATAAAGAAACATGAAAAAGAAAACAAAGCAAAAGACTAGTAAGGCACATGTGAGTCAACATAGAGTTGGTCGTCCACATCTAAATCTCGGTCAGTATAAATGGAAGATAAACAACTAGACAAAGGGAAAACAACAAGTGCCAAACTAGGGGAAGCACCAAGTTCAACACTCTTTTCATCAGATTTTTCATTTAAGCTCATAAAGAGGAAAACATTGAATTCAACTTGTTATGCACTTGTTCATCAATATTTGCAATGTCAATGCCATCATCTAGATTAATCACAATAGGAGGTCAATTGGTAATTTCTCTTAAGGGTTCTTGTTTATGTTGTGATGAGGGTATGGAGTCATCATCCATTGCTTCATGTAAGTTCATATTTTTTTTTTTTTTTTTCTCTTTTATTCTTGATTTTGTAACATATGAGCAATAACATGATGTCTATGCCTACACTCTCTAGCATTTAGTTTCATTTCAATTGATTATCAATTTGTGTTTCTGTAGGAGTGGGTTTTTCAACCATAGGTTTCTTTTCTTTTGTCTCGAAAGGAACCACAAGAGGTTGTTCAACCACTTTCTCTTTATCCTTGTAAACTAGTTTAATTTTAGGTGGCTAAACGATTTTTTTTTAGTTTCCTCATGGTCTCTTGTAAGAAATGGTAGGAGGTTTTTTCATAAGTTTGTCTTGGATGGTTGGAATGACTTTCAGTTCAATCATTATTTTGTCAAGAATATGTGGCTTAATGGAGGGTTGAGGCATATTTCTACGAGATAGTTCTTCTATGCATTTTTCCTTGAAGTTTTAATAGGATTTGAAAAAAAGGTCTTCTCGAGGTCTAATAGGTTCAATAGGCTCAAGCCAAAAAAAATCCAATGAAAATTTCCTTCAGGAAGACACATGATTAAACCCACTATGATGCATAGTAAAGATATCATTGCCAAAGGGAAACTTTAAACAATTATGCACAATTGATGGGATGACATTCATGGAGTGAAGCCATGGGTAGCCTAGCTTCACATGAAAATGGTCCAATTGTGGGATGATGGTACGTGAGACATTTAATGTTTTCGGTCCAACTTTTAAAGGAAGATCTATCAAGCCAATTGTAGGAAAAGTAAAGGCATTATGCCTCTTGATCCATGCTTTCATTTTATCGTATATGTCTTGATAGAGTTCATGCAAAAATAGAAAATTTTCAGTGATCACTTTCTCTCCACAGATGGGATCAATTAACATCCCATTAGTAGGCTTGTTATTAATTATTTTGTCTATGTAAAGAGGACCATCAAGTACATGCTTAAGTATATCTTTTTGTGAGAAAGCAATATCAAGAGGACTTTTGGTTGAGCCCTTATGAGGTTTAGCTTCAATAAAGTTGATTGAGGCATGGATGTTACTATTCTCTTGTTTGTTTAAGTTCTCATTTAGGAAGAAACTAAGGCTATTGACAATTTATGTTCCATTTCCAGTTTTAAGCAATTTCCTTAGATTTTGTAAAGTAGGAATCATACTAATGTCCATGCTTTCAGTAAGGATAAAGTCTTGTAAGTTTTATAGGTTTTTATCTAATCTTTTTATGTTTTCTTGTGAGAAATAAACATCATGCACATTGGTTATAGGAAGTGAAGTCATGTTAAATGAAGTATGCATACTATTATCCATAGAGGTTTGAGTTTCAACACTATTAGGAAGAGAGATAGAAAACCCAAGATCCAAAATGAATGGTATATCATGGGATAAAATGAGCGTCAAACTACATCCAACAATAGTATTGCTAATAGGACACCAAGTTGTAAAGCTCATTAAAGTTTCACAAACTTAGTGTACAAACCCAAAATGGAAATAGGTGTAAAATGTAATGCAATTTCCTAGAATGAAATGTAATTTTCAGATTCTAAACAAGGTAATTTGCTGACTACACTATGCAACAATCTGAAAATGCAATGTTGTAAATGCAATTTTGAATTTTTACAATATAATTAATGAAGAAAATTAAGCTAGATCTAATGAAATGAATGAAACAGAAAATTAACTGAAGCAAAGATGTAATAGTAGCAAATAGAAGAACAAAAAGAGTTTTTAAATTCTAGAAATTTAGTTTTAGGTATGGTAAGGGACTCATTCTCCCTAGGGTGAATGTGTCCTATATTAGGGTTTTGAAATTGATTTTTACAGATTTTAAAGCCTTTTCTAATGATCTTCATATTCAGGTTTGGTACAATAAGTTTTAGGTTTGATTTTTTGTAAATGCAATATGAAACACAAAATGAAAATGTGACAAAATGATGAATTACAAGACCTAGTTTGATATGCAATTTTTTTTAATTTTAAAATGAAAGTTTGCATGATCTAAATGATATGCAAGATGATTTTTTTTTTTGTATTTTTCAGATTTAAGAAATGTAAACAATGTAATTCTAAAACCCTAGATGAAATGAAAATTTTGAATGCAAACTAAAGGCTCTAAATGAGATCTAATTCAATGCAAATGAAAGCAAATAAATACAAGATATAACCTAGGATGAACATAGAGACTCCAAAATAAAAAAATTACAATGCTCAAGAAGTCAGGTTCACCAAAATGAAATAAAGAAAAAGAGGTTCACCATAATGAGATCAACAAAATGATGAACCTAATTTTGCTTGGATCTTTCACTCAATTATGAGGGGTATAATGCATAAATAACAATAAGAAAACAAACCTAACTATTATAACAATAAAAAGGAATGTTTTTAGATGTTGAAACATTTTTTACCTTGCTAAAGAAGTGCTATTTCGAGCCTCACTAAGGATTCACTCGCCCAGTGGTGAATGGGTCCCTACTAGGGTTCTAGAAAAATGAATTATGGGTTCTATTCTTCAATGTCTACACCCCTAGCTCCTAGGTGTTCAACCCACGAAAGTTAGAAATAAATTTTGTAGAGCACTTTTTTGTGATCTTGCAAATAAGATGACAACTTTTGCAACTTTACAATCTTGAAAACTTTGCAACTTTTGTTCTCCACTTGATTTTCAAACTAAAACTTGCAATCACACATAAAGAGAGAAGGAAAAAGGTTGGTTGTTAGGGAATAGGGGTTATCCTTGGTCAAACCCCATTTTGGTAATTAGACCTTGTGATGAAACAATGAAACATGAACATAAAAAATGAAACATGAAACATGAAACAATGATACCTTAGATGAAGTCTTGGGATGAAAATCAACAATCTAGCATTAAGTGGTCATAAGGAGTATAGATTTTGATCTTGAGTGTGGATGTGAAACAATGCTTAACTTAGATCTTCAATGCTACATCAACACATTAGCTCAACAACATGGATGATGCACTATGCATTTGACATGATGATATGACCTTTGATTGCTGCAATAAAACCTTAATAATATTCCCTTGAATGCCTTTGAAATGCTCTTGAAGTGCTCTCTTGATCATAAGTTTTCTATTGAGACTTTCTCATAAAGTTGATTAGAAGAAACTAGGTGAAATAGCCTTGTATTTATACTTAACTTAAGATTTAATCCTCAAATTCAAATAATACAAGCCAACATTAGATTTAGGATTTGAAATCACTAAAATCCCACAAAGAATAAGTTCAAGAAGGGGTGTCATAAGTTAAGGAGGACCAATTCAACATAGGGCGAATGGGTCCTAGCACACTCAACTAGGACAAGTTTTTAGGATATGAAATAACATGTAAAAAGGGGTTCCTAGGACCTAGGAAGGACCCATTCTCCAGGTGCCGAATGGGTCCTAGGTCACTAGCCTAGGACTCAAACCTTGCCAAATTAAGTGTTGTGAAACATTATTAATTAGTGTCAAGATTTATCCTTTAGAAAATGTAATAAATTAGACTTGGATTTGAATTTAAGGGGCCAATTAAGCTCAACTAATTAATTAAAGCCCTAGTTTAGTGTGAAAGTGTAAAGATACACTTTACAACACCCTAAATAACACACCATTAAGTCCATTTTGGGTATGTGCGGGATCACCATGGAAAAAATAGGCACTTAAATTGGTAAAAAAATTCCAAAAAAATCAAAAATTAGGCAATTTGATGAATTTTTTTTGAATAAGTTATCTATATTATTTCAAAAATATGTAAGAATAGAATCTGTAGAAAATTTAATGTAGTTTCTAAACTACTAGGTTTGTTTAAAAATAAATAAATGTATTTGGAGAAAATTTGAAATTTCAATGTGTAGTACTTAAATTTCGAGGGAAAAAATAAAAAGTAGGTGTTTGTTGAACCACCCTAACCGCAATAAAATGATAATATTTTTTTATACTATTTTTAGATATAAGTAGAGGACTCATGTCCTGATGTGATATATTTTTTTGTAATTTTTTTCCATGTAAATAATTATTTATGAAATTTTTATTACAACTTTTAAAAAATATAAAAAATCATGTGTCTAACCACCTTAACTTGGTCAAAACTTCATGAAATTCAATTTTTCTTTTTTAATCCTATAGTATGTGAAGCATAGAATGTGGCAAATATTTTGGATTCAAAAAATGTGATACCATTTAAAGCTATAGATGTTTTCCAATCCCTATCAATCAGACTTTGAGTCATAATTTGAATACAAAATGAATAATAATTACTTATTAAATTCAAAAGTAAAGCATAATTTATATTGGTGGAAAAGAATCTCCTTTAAAACCCTTTTACGTTTCATCAATTTTGGGTAACAAAAGAGTTTGTCAACCCACATACCCATCATATTGTCACTTTTGGCCCATCATGATCCGCACATACCCTTTTATTGAAAAGGACCCTAGACTTAATGTGAATGTGTAAAACACATTACAACACTAAATCAAGGTAACCTTAGGTTCATTTATTATTAATTATTCCAAATTAAGTAAGGAAAAGGGATATTTTTTTAGTTACTACACTTATCTTAAGATTTAATCCTGAAATTCAAATAACACAAGCTGACATCAGATCTAGGATTTGAAATCACTAAAATCCCACCAAGAATATGTTCAAAAGGGGTGTCCTAAGTTAAGGAGGACCCATTCACCATAGGGAAAATGGGTCCTACACACTCAACTAGGATAAGTTTTAGGGATATGAAATAACTAGGAAGGACCCATTCACCAAGTGGTGAATGAGTCTTAGGTCACTAGCCTAGGACTCAAACCTTTCCAAATTAAGTGTTGTGAAACATTATTAATGAGTGTTGGGATTTATCCTTCAAAAAATGTAATAAATTAGGCTTGGATTTGAATCTAAGTGGCCAATTAAGCTAAATTAACCTCAATTAATTAATTAAAGCCATAGATTAGTGTTAAAGTGTAAAGATACACGTTACAACACCTTAAATAAGGAATCATTAATTCCATTTTATTGGAAAGGACGCTAGACTTAATGTGAATGTGTAAAACACATTACAACACTAAATTAAGGCAACATTAGGTTCATTTATTATTAATTATTCCTAATTAAGGAAAAGGGATTATTTTTCCATTACTACATTTCCCCCCCACTTTAGTGAGAGTTTTCCCCCATGATAAAATCACACTAAAGTAGACATTCAAGACTCTTATGTATGCAACAATGACAAAGATACACAATCATACCCTATCAAAGACCAAGAAAATAATGGAAAAAAAGGATCAAGATTTGATCATTCCAACATGATGTGGAACATGGCTATTTATCTAAGAAAAGGATTAAGCTTTGACAGTCTCTCCAAAACGATGTGGACTAGGTCTATATTGTTTGTCTGTAACATGCATGCTCACTATAGGGTAGTGGAACCTCAGGCCATCCACTAGGTGAGTATCCGAAAAAGGTGGAAATTGAGAGAATCATATTAGCCTCCCAAACCATACCAAAGTTCTCCTCTTGAGAACTTCAATAAATGCTAACTACATTTGAATGTTATGTCTATAGGTTTTTTTTTAATTTCTTGTTCAAGGGGATCTTGTTTTGTGTAAGGTCTTCTTCTTAGGGAACATTGTGCCTGATGTCTCCAAGAGAGGACAAGTCAAGAATATCAGATTGCCACTTATGGGATGCCTCATTTTGCATCATGATAGTAAGGGAAATCATATGCTTAGAAATATCACATTATTGGAGGACATCAAACCTAATGACACCACCAAGAAAAGGATGTGTCACAAGAAAAATAAAATCACACTATGAAATATGCAAAAATGTTAAAATATGTTATCGATGTATGCCACCAATTTAAAGAGATTTCTAACACCATTGCTGTGAGCAATTTCTTTAAAGTAGCTAATGTTTTCTCCTAAGACATGAGAGATTTCCTCGAAAAACCCTATTCCAAGTCATGTTTTTGAAATAAAGCTACATCATGAACAAGGAGGGAGGGGTTTCCCTCAAAGAATACATAAGGGATCCATGGATTCAGGGTCAATATGTCTTTGCTACAATGTTGTCATAGAGCTCAAAACTATCATCATTCCCTAAATACTCATAAAATTGGAAGAATGACACAAGGAGAGTGAAAACAAAGAAAAATACTTTCAGTTCAACATGGAAGATACCTAAATGTCTTGATACCTTGCGTCATCCCTAAAAGGAAAACACAAGACATAGAAAAGATGAAGGATAAACTTTTGGGTCAACATGGAAGAGACCTAAATGTCTCAACACCTTGCATCATCCCCAAAAGGAAAACACAAGACAAATGAAAAAGATAAAATGCTTATGACATATGAAATAATATAGATACACATAGAGGAATACACAAAAAGAGAGAGGGGTAGATCAAATGAAACAACATAGGGGATCACATTACACACATACAATCACATAAAGCAACATGAAAAAGAAAATAAAGCAAAAAACTTGTAAGGAGTGCATGAGAGTTAACCTAGAGCAGGATGTCCACATCCCAATATTGGTCGATATAAATGGAACATAGAAAAATAGCCAAAGGGACAATAACAAGTGTTGAACTAGGGGAAGCACCAAGTTCAACACTTTTTTTAAGAGATTTGTAATTTAGGCTCATAGAAGAGGAAAAAAATGAATTCAACTTGTTATGCACTTGTTCATCAATATTTGGAATGTCAATGTCATCATCTAGATTAATCACAATTGGAGGTCAAATGGTAATTTCTCTTGAAGGTTATTGTTTATGTTGGGGTGAGGGTATGGAGTCATCGTGCATTGCTTTAGGTAAGTTTGGATTTTTATTTTCTTTATTGCTCTTTTCTTCTTGATTTTGTAACATATGAGCAATAGCACAATGTCTACACCTACACTCTCTAGCATTTTAGTTTTATTTCAATCGATTATAAATTTTATTTTTTGTAGGAGCAGGTTTGTCAACCATAGGTTTCTTTTCATTTGTCTTAGAAGAACCACGAGAGGTTGTTGAACCACTTTCCCTTTATCCTTGTAAAATTGTTTAATTTTAGGCGGCACAATGGGATTGTTTTGATTGTCTCATGATATATTGTAAGAAATTATAGGAGGTTTTTCCAGAGGCTACTCTTGGATGGTTGGAAGGAATTTTGATTCAATCATTGTTTCATCAAAAATAGGTGGCTTAATGGAGGGTTGAGGCATGTTTCTAAGAGCTAGTTTTGCTATGTGTTTTTCCTTGAAGTTTTGGTAGGATTTGAAAAATAAGTCTTCTTGAGGTCTAATAGGTTCAATAGGATCAATCCAAAATAAATCCAATGAAATATTCCCTCAGGAAGACACAATATTATACCCATTATGATGCATAGTAAAAATATCATTTCCAAAGTGAAACTTTAAACATTTATGCACAAATAACGGGATGGAATTTATGGAGTGAAGCCATGGGTAGCCTAACTTTAGATGAAATTGGTCTGATTGTGGGATGATGGTGAATGAAAAATTTAATGTTTTCAATCCAAATTTTAAAGGAAGATCTATTGAGCCAATCATAGGACAAGAAAAGCCATTATGCATCTTGATCCATGCTTTCAGTTTATCATATATGTCTTGATAGAGTTCATGCACAAATAGAAATTATTTAGTGATCACAATCTCTCCATAGATAGGATCAATTAATATCCCATTAGTAAGCTTATTTTTTATTCTTTCGGCTATGTAAAGAGGACCATCGGGTGCATGTTTAAGTATGTATTTTGTGAGAAAGCAATATCAATAGGCCTTTTGGTTAATCCCTTATGAGGTCTAGCTTCAATAAATGCTACCACTTTAATCAGTTGTTCTTTATTGTCATCTTTTATGTTTTCATCATCTATGTCAACATTCATTACATTATTCTTTGTTTCACTAGCTTTGACAAATGAAATAGTGTGCTTTGGTATAAGATTTGTAAATTTTGGTTAGGAGGAGCTACAAACTTATTTTCTTTATCATTCACACCTCCAATTTGAAGTTGATTATTATGTATAAGATCTTGGACAAGATGTTTAAGACACATTATTTCGTACCATGTCCATTTTGTCGGTGATAATGGCAATAAGAGTTTCATCGAAATCTTGTAGGAAATGGTAGATTAGGATTGTGCTCTTTAATAGGAGGTAAAGAAAGCACATTCTTTTTAATAAGCTACAACATGACATTATGAAGGGTATTGGGTAGGGGAGTGAAATTTTTATTCCTATTCCCAAAGGAAAAAAAGACTTGTTTCCTTTATAGAAGCCACTTGGTTATTAGTTTGTTGACTTGGTTAAGGGGAACTAAGTTGTAAAAAGCCCCTATTTTTCTTCTTGAAAGGTTGGTAGTTATTTTGAGTTGAGGATTCAAAATTTTCAAGACAGCTAGGGGAATTTTCGTATCACGACCATAAGTCATATTATGATAATCACGAAGGGTTGTACATAACTATGTAAAGGATAGGAATGTCAACATATCAAGTTTGTTTTGAAGTTTGTTTTGTAAGTTTGCAATAAATATTCATTGAAGGTCGACATCAGGAATATTAATGTTCACTTATAAATAAATTGTTTGGTATCTTGCTATGAAATCTATCACTTTCTCATCATCCTTTTATTTGCATGTCATTAAATCAGCTAGGGTCATCTTGGGACAAATGTGAATGTGGAAGTGGTTGTAAAAGGAATCAATAATTTCATTAAATGAACCAATTGAGTTACTCGGTAAGGAAGAAAAATATTGTAAAGAAGTGTCCTCCAAGGATCTAGGGAGTAATTTAACCAAGAGTTTATCTTCAAAGATGAAATCACTACATAAGGTTGTAAAATCGGAAACATGGCTAACACGATTTCCTTTCCCACCATATTTCTCAAATTGGTGAACTTCCATACCTTGTGGAATTTGTGCTCTCAATATCTCTAGGGATAATGGATTGGTTTTGATTTATTATGAAGGTTGACCATTATTTTTTTGATGTAGGATTGAAACTTGTTGTTTAATAGATGAAATGGTTTGCATAAGTGTGTTAAGGATACCATCATTGTTATTGTAAGGTGGAGTGGAATAGGGTGGAGTGGTGTATTCATGCAAAGGGAAAGTGAATTGTAAGTTTGTGAGGAAGGATGGTTGAGGAGATACAATATGTGAATGCAAAAATCTAGAAGGATTCCCTATGGAAATGCCTAAGGAAGTGTTCACACTACTAGTAGGTTGGATGGTTGTGGTAACTTGAGTACTAGTGTATGTAGGAATGAAAATGGGAATTTTAGAAGGAGGAATTTAAGTTCCACCTTGGCTTTGAGTACACCCCAATGCTTGAGTAGAACTAGTCATGGTAGGGATGGTGTTGTTAACATTAAGCACATTGGTTGTAGGCATGGTAGTAAAGGGAATTGAAGTATACATAATATGATCCATAGATGGTTGATTATCAACACTATTAGGAAGAGAGCTAGAAAACCAAAGATCCATGATGAATGGTATATCGTGGGATGGCATGAGCCTCAAACTACGTCTAACAATAATATTGCTAATAGGATGCCAAGTTGTAAAGCTCATACAAGTTTCACAAACTTAGTGTGCTAACCCAAAATGGAAAGATGAGTAAAATGCAATGCAATGTCCTAGAATGAAATGCAATTTTTAGATTCTAAACAAGGTAATTTGCGGATTACACTATGCAACAATCTGAAAATGAAATGTTGTAAATGCAATTTTGAGTTTTGAAAATACAATAAATGAAGCAAATTAAGCTAAATCTAATGAAATGAATGAACCATAAAATTAAGAAACTGAAATAAAGATGTAATGGAAACAAACATAAGCACAAAACCTGAATTTTGTAATTCCAAGAATTCAGTTTTAGGTCTGATCAAGGACTCATTTTCCCTAGGGCGAATGGGTCCTAGATTAGGGTTTTGAAATTAATTTTTACATATTTTAAAGCCTTTTCTAATGATTTTTAGATTTAGGTCTGCTATAGTAAGCTTTAGGTTTGATTTTCTATAAATGCAATGTAAAATACAAAATGAAAATGTGACAAAATGATGAATTACAAGACCTAGTTTGATATGAATTTTTTTTTTAATTTTCAAATGCAAGTTTATTATGATTCAAATGACATGTAAGATGACTTTTTTTTTGTATTTTTTAGATTTAAGAAATGAAAGCAATACAATTCTAAAACCTTAGATGAAATGAATATTTTGAATGCAAACTAAAGGCCCTAAATGAGATCTAATTCAATGCAAATGAATGCAAATGAATACAAGACCTAACCTAGTGTATACATCCAAAATTGGTATGGAGAATATTAATTAAATATCGATTATTTAATTAATAAAATCTTTATTCCTCTACTATATAAATAAATCAAATTTATTTACAAAGTTCCTATTTTCTTAATTCTTCTATTCTAATTCCCCCCCCCCCTTCACAATTTAATTAAAATGAACAAATCTAAATAATTTGTTTTATTTTAATTAACTTTATCATTTAATTCAAATTTTTAAATTTGAATTTCATCACATTTCTACATATTTCTCTAACTACCTTCCACCTCACCCTCCAACTCATCATGTGTCACATGAAAATAATTTTGGTTATTTTCTAAATTGGATAATTGTTCTCAACAATTTAACCACCTTCAAGACACATGGCTTCTTCATTCAAATGATTCCTTCTTACACTTGGAAAAGTGGTTTTATTAAAGGGAACATTTACCTTGTTTTCTTCATCATTCTCATTCTCCTCCATTGAATTCTCTAGATAAAATCTCGATCATTCATGGCTTCCAACTCACCCAGTGCATTGGAAAAATCTATAAATTGAGGCCAATTTATAGCTTTTGCATAAGGAGCATTTGCATAACATCACTCTGTAGGATTTTATTTGAGTTTTAAGAGCTTCATTTGCATTTTTAGCTTAGCAAATTTAGGATAGTTTATCAATTTGCTTAGAATCATGGCTCCTTTAGATATTTCCTAGTTTGATTCAGCATGTAGTATCAATTTTCATTTAACTATCATTAGCTTAA
>VDFB02372148.1:0-16254 GCA_007258455.2 Sequoia sempervirens | reverse complement strand
TTCTTTGATTAAATCTATTGGTCATAAGGAACATCATGTTTGATAAAATTGAACTCCTACACAAGTTGGTTATTAATGAATTTTTACCTTTACATATTATGGTGAAATATAGTAAATTTTCCAAGTGCATGTTTCCTCTTTAATAAGGAAAAGACTCTCATTGATGGAGGTAGGTACACTCCACACCTCCCCATCCAAAGGTTGCAGGTTGAAACTCCTATTTATTTTGGAGAGGAAGAAGGAGTGGGGTGTTACCCACTTCTCCTTTTTGGAGAACTTGATAAGAGATGATAGTAAGGAGAAGAGGAGAGGAGTCCACCTCTTGGAAGGATGGAGATCAAGATGGCTTGGTTGGAGAGGAAAACAAAGAGAAAAGAGTTAAAATTCCAACACCTAAAACAAAAAGAGATAAGTTTTGCTATTTCCATCTTCCCTTGTCCAATTGTTGCAAGAGAGTGATACATGTTCATGTGGATCTTTGTTGAGTATGTTGAGTAAAGAGCCTATGTGTATGTAATAAGAGTTTTGTGCTATTTTCATGTTTTTCATAAAAGTTTGAGAAGACTCCATTCATCATCTTGGAGTTAAAATATTTATTGCTCAGGGGTATGGCTAGATCCCATGAGGCTCCATGATGCCATTACGGTAGGGTGGAGAGCAAACCTTAATGAGTTGTGTGTGTCTTTCATTGTTTTCTTTAATATTGTTTGTAATGTGGAAAGCTAGTGTTATACTGCTTGACATGAAAAAAAATGGAAAATGGCAAGTTATTAATTATTGACATGCATTTCATATGAATTATCAAAGGAGAAAGAGAAATGAAAGAGTTTGGGTATCGAGAACATTGGAGATATATGTTTCTTTTATGGGATTGAAATTTGAGAATAAATGATGTATCATGCTAAAATAACGAGTAGAGTGATGGAGTTTCAACAATGGTTTATAGAAAATTTCCCTAGTTTTATTATTGAAACCCTTGTTTAGAAGGGCATACCTATAATTGCTTAAGTTTGAAACAAAAATTGTAAATATAAGTACACAATCAGTAAGATTAGATTCATAGGCCCTAGATAGATCTGTGTAACATCAAAATCTGTACGGCTATAGAATTGTTCATTCACATTGGTTCTATAGCTAAATGTATAAACCCTTTTCCCGTGCATATACTTGCCAAAAACAACAATTAATTCTATAACCATCAAGTCTTAGTTCCCATCTGTTTTAAGTTGTACGTTCATGTATATACATTCACTGGATTCTCTTAGATTCAACTTTCAGAAAACAATCAAATAGTAATGACAATATAAGAAATTTTCAACCTTGCAGCTACGACTTTGCCAAATGTAAAACATTTCAAGCTAAAAATACATAAAAATTTTGATAATTTATATTTAAAGCCCGCCCTCTCAATTTGGTAACTCGATCACCTTACCGTGGCTGCTGCCCTGTGGTAAGGGCGCATTACATTCTCGTCACATTAGAACAGCTCTTTTGCAAGCCTGTCTTGATTTAAAGAAATGGTAAATACAAATGTATGAGTCAAAACTTTTATTTAAAAGCAAGAAAGTAAGAAACAAAGCGTAGCCCTGTGATTAGCCGTGGCTAAAATAGAGCATGAGGATCTCGCTGGGACTGCCCCCAGTTGTGAGGCACGATTTTAAGGTTGAGAGTCTTGCACTTTACAGATAGGGCAACATTACCATTGAAATCAAAACCCCTACGTTGTTGTGCCAATTATTTACCAAAAGAAGATAAGTGTTAATGCAGCCTCACCTCCGTTGGCAATAATGCTGATTTGGGAGAGGGATGAAATAGCTCCATCGTGTTTGCCAAGATTCATATCTTGGTGCCAGGAAAAACAAAACCAAGAAAAAAATAAATATAAATCAACCTTGATTTTATAGTTATGCGAGCAGCAGTCCTATGCTCGGAGCAATAATTTAATTTTCACTCAACAAACTGTGTGTCAAAAAAATCGATATCAATATTATTGACAATGGATCAAGTTTGAACATATGTATTGAGGATTATTTGAAGAGATGAATGTGAATATATTGGAATTGCAACTATATGATTTTATTATTATATTATTTAACAATGTGGGTAGACACTCGTTAAGTGTCATTACTCTTCCTATCATGATTGGTCCACTTACTTTAGACATATTGATCCAAACAATGCCAAAAAAATTATCTTATAAGAGTTTATTATGGTTTCCATAGTTACATTCTATGAGAGTTGTGCCTTCTAATCTAGATTTGTTAACATTTGGCACATTAGTTGAAAATTTCACATATTAGTAGATCTTGAACAATTTAGTCTTAGCCAAATGGTAGATGACTTTAAAGATGTCATTGCTCAAAATTAATTAACTGATCAAAGAAAAATATACAAAGAGGGATCCCACCAAACTATAATGCATTATTTGATGATGATTGGAGATCACCAGATTATACACCTATAACATCTCATCACTTCATATGGATCCAACTATATATGGGAAACCACCCAAGGCATGTAATGATGAGAAAACAACTTATGTATGTGATAGGAATATAGAAGGTGCCACTTCTAGTTCTTCTTCTTCCCATCCATTAATTATTTAATTCATTATATGGTCTTGGACTTAAAATTATACAAAATCTTAGCTACAAAGGTAAGGGACTTAATTCAATAATATTACAAAAAAGTAACACCATGATCTTGGTTACATGCTTGGTGATATGAAGCAATGGGTTGGAAAAATAAAAATGTAAAGGAAAATAATTTTTAGCATTAATGATTCATACTTATTTGAGTTTTAGTCACACATATGGTTCATTTATTCATATTGATGGTACATTTTATTATGACTGTACAAGATTCCTTTTAGTGTATTGATTGATTTAGCTGACGATTTTTCCATTGTAATATACAATAGTCTTTAATTACCAAGTACATTATGTATATTGATCATTAATTCTAATCATTCACATACACATATCAAAGTTTATAAAATAACATAAACATAAAAAAGGTAAAAACGCCATAAATTGGGTATAAATTTATGCATCCACATTATAAACAATATCCATGTCACCAACCATGTAAACAAAGAGTTCAACTATGCATATCAAAGTGATTGATATTTAAGGGAATCAACATAACAAATATCATTACATGATCAAATAAATATCAACTAAGGGTGGTTACTTCAAGGACCCCTCCATATCTCACTTCTAATATTGGCTATCAACCTAGACCTTATAGGTGATTGTGCTCTATCATTGATTTGCTCATAGATCTTGTCTCAATCATAATGGATATCATACCTCATAGATTGCATATATACCTTTAGAGGTTATTCTATATGTACTACTTTTTAAACTATAAATAAACATTCTTAACTCATGAAAAGTAAATATTTAGACACACATAAAAAAGATTGATTCATATAAAATAGTGGATTATTCTTAAGTTCCTCTTGGCATAAGTACTTCGTCAAAACCTATGAAACAAAATAATACAATGAATGGCATCTACCACATACTAAAAATAATCACAAAGTATAATTTATTTTAACCATCGAAAAAATGAAATCTAAAGAGAGAAGGGATAACAAATTTGCTTATACAAAAAGTGATGTGAAAATACTCCACTCGATATTTTTGATGCTATACATGGCTCCAAGTGATGTGTCCATGTGATGTGGCACTAAAATTAAAAAAATACATGAAATGTGGCATGTGATAAAGATACATAGGATGCAATAAAGAAATGTGATACAATTCTAATCAATGTGGTAATACAATAGATCTTTGAATGATGTTGCTACACCCTTAATCCTATAGTGTGTATACAGTTGTGAGTAGTCATCTTATGGCTACCTTAACTCTTATTTAAGTTATATTATCATTAATATAGTTTTATATAGGTATTTAAGTCATCTTGGGTGGAATCCAAGGTAAAAACATGGTATATATAAGAGGCAATGGTTAGTTTAAGATAATCATATTGCAAATCATGTTCTTCTTGGAGAATTTTGGAGGTTTGAAACCTCAAAGTGACTTATTATTCTCAAGTATTGTAGTATATTTGTTATTATATTTTTATCTTGTGTAATTTTTTTTATTAAAAGTGGTATCAAAGCATGATCTTGGTATCATGAAGGCAAGAAATATGACAATTTTTTAAAATTTTGGAGGTCATATTGGAAAGTGTATATCTGTCTCATTTTGATTTTTTTTTTCTTAATTTAAAGAGGGTTGATCAAGGGTATATTAAAGCTAATTCAAGACTAATTTAAGGTCAACTAGAGTAGAATTAAATGATTTATTGTAGAATTAGGGTTTTTACCAATTTCACTCCTAGGGATACAAATTAGTGTTTTTCTTCTAATGTTTAAAGGGGTGAATAAAGGTACATTGATCCACCCAAAATACTAGTTTGAAGGCATTTTGATTATTTTTTATTAAGTTATTATAATTCTAGATATTTTCATAAATTCACTCTATAGGCTACAATTTGAGGAATTTTTTTATATTATAAATATTAATCTAGGATTCATTATTTTTCTCTTTCATTTAGTGAACCTAATTTTCCTACACATTAAAATTTTGATTTTCTATCTCAAACAAGTAAAATAAATCCATGTTTGTAAAGGCATGTAAACTGACAGCTTAATCCATGCAGTCAACTCACTCTACTTAGCTTAAAAGGTGGCAACAATCAAAGATTTTACTCAGCACAAGAAGTTAGGGTTTGACCTCTATGTTTTGATAGCAACCGAAGACTATTTCAATCTGCACATGATCAAATGGTGACAATCGAATTGTTTTTGAAATGGACTTCTATAGCATTTAGAACTTCATAATATGACACCAAGCAAGCATCCTTCTCCCTATTGTTTTGGTGTGGATTTACTCATTGAATCAGTATACATTCAAAATGCAACACATGCATAAGGTCGACTAAGTCTAAGCTTAGCAAAAAATAGAGGAATGAAGAGTCATTCAGGCACATAAATTTGTTTTAACCAATTAATTGCCTTGTTGTTACTCTTCCTAATATCATGCATTTTACACTTTACTTTCCATTGCTTCATGATAAGGCGTCCAAAAGTAAATTGTTTTTTACTAAGTCAAAGATATTCTATCTCATAGCATCGACTATGGTATATCGACTTAACTGTTGCGCAATACATAGCATATTATTCAATCTTTACTCAATGCCTTGAAATATATTATATTTGGCCTTTTAAATGCTTTGTATATGTTATATGCAATCGACCTATGTTCATTTGAATAAATCAGCCTCTAAGCATTACATATGCTAAGCGACCTACAAGCCTATATTCATATATTTACATATACATATATATATGTATATCAACACACACACATATATGTTAATATATATATCATATGCCAATAAAGTATGTATACATTCAATATACAAATGAATACTAACAAGTTAACATTTTCATAGTAACAATAATTATATCGATTATGTACATATATATATACACTTTCGATTGCACATCAAGCACATACACATACATATACATGTCATAAGGTCCATTTGATAGTTCCATGCACATAAGCAACCCGTTCATAAGCGTGCATAGGTACATCTACCTATGTACCTTCATGTACGTGTTCCTTCATGTGTATGGTCTATCATCAACATGCATATGTGTACATATACCTATATTCCACGTGTGTTGAACTCCTCAATACAAGCATAGTAATATAGGGAAGAACTTATAAACTCCAAACATATAAACATCATCCAATAATGCACTCAATAGTAATCACAACCCTTACTAATGCAGACACATCAAACTAAGGATGACTTACCGATTCCCAACTCAATAACTTGACTCAACCATTCTACTGTGAGTATGTTTAAGCTCAAATAGGTTACGTTAATGGTTACCTGACCAAGATCTTCTCCAGAGTGATACTTTCCCTCCACCTAGAGGATTGAACATATACTTGCATTCACTAACGCATGCCCACGGTAGTCAGTTGTTCAACAAAATATGCATTACGCATAATACATCTCCATAGTTAGAATATCAGTTCAATAACCATTCATTTCACATATATGCATTTCTTCACATATCATTAATTGAAATAACATCCATACATAATTCATTGATAACAAAGTGCAAGAAAAATTTATTCATCTTCAGAATTCAAATTACATTCACATTTACCCTACATAGTAATAGTAAATAGTAAATACACAATTGGGGTGTAACATACTCCCCCCCTTGTGAATCATCATCCCCAATGATTTTATGTAGCAACATAAAACAAACACACAAAAAACATATTATTTTCAAGTACTCTCAAATGTATCTAAAACATGAGGAAACTTTTGCTAAATCTTAGCATAGTCTTCCCAAGTGATAGAGTCTTCCACATAATGGTCCCACTGGACTTTGCATTGCAAGACTTCTTTGTTACGCAAGCGAAGCTTACGTATTCCAAGCACCTTGATGGGCTCATGTGTTACCACTCCAGGGTATTGTACCTGTAAAGCATTCTAATCAACTGCATGATTATCACTTGGTACATGCTTCTTTAGGTAGGACACGTGAAAGACGTTATGCATCCTGGAAAGAGTTGGTGGCAATGTAATTCAGTAAGCTACTGCATTCACTTCCTTGAGAATCACAAAAGGTCTTACATAGTGCAGGGCTAATTTGGAAGACTTTCCAAATTTAATGGAACTCTTGTGAGGTTTCACTCTCAACAACACCTTGTCACCTACAACAAAATTTTGGGTACTCTCTTAGCATTAGCATAGATTTTTTGTCTATTGTTAGCTTCAGCCAACCTTTTCTTAACAATTTTCACTTGCTCTTCCATTTCAACCAACATCTTTGGCCCAAGACTCACTCTATCATCAAATTTATCCCAACTTATAGGAGTTTGACACTTTCAACCATATAACACTTCAAAAGGAGCTATATTTATCGCGGAATGGTAAGAATTGTTGTAAGTAAACTCCACTAAAGGCAAGTAGTCTTCCCACTTGTACTGTTGATCCATGTAATACATCCTAAGTAGGTCTTCCAATACTTGATTCACCCTTTCAGTTTGTCCATCTATTTCTGGATGATATGATGATCTAATATTCAATTGAGTCCCAACTGCAGAAAACAAGGTTTGCCAAAACCTAGAAGTGACTTGTGCATCCCTATCTGAGATAATCTTCTTAGGAATCCCATGCAACCTAAACACTTCTTGCACAAATTTTATTGCTATGACAGGTGCTCCATCAGTTAGATTCTTGGGTATGAAATGTGCTACTTTGGTAAGCTTATCTACAACCACAAGAATGGCATTGTGCTTATTCCTTGACATAGGCAATCCTTGCACAAATTCCATACTTATGACTTCCCACTTCCTCTCTGGTATATCATGCAGGTATAACAAGCCTGCAGGATGATGATGCTCCGCTTTCACCCTTTGACATTCAAGACACCTAGCCACAAATCTAGAAACATCTCCTTTCATCCCCTTCCAAAAAAATAATAGCTTCACATTTTCCATCATTTTAGTCACATCAGGTTGTCCAAACTATGGTGCTTCATGTACTTCTTTCCATACTAGATTCCTTAACTCTTCTACATCAAGTACATACATTCTCCCCTTATTTCTAAGTAATCCATTAGGTTCAAAATGAAATCCTTCATACCTAGCATCATGCAGATTGCTTGTGAGTGATTGCTTAACTTGTAAGTAGTACTCATTCTTTTTGCATTTTTGTAACACTTGACCTTTAAAGTCGGTTTGAATTGTCACTATTGAAGCAATATGACATCTTCAAATCATGGCATCGACAACCCGATTCTCCTTCCCTTTAATATAACTGATAATAAAGTCATAATCAGCTATTAACTCTAACCATCTTCTTTGTCTATCATTCAAATTAGGTTGAGTGAATAGATACTTCAACTCGTGATGATCATTTTTCATCTCAAAGGGTTTCCCCAACAAGTAATGCATCCACATTTGTAAGGCATGAACCATGGCTACTAATTCCAAATCATGCAATGCATAATTTTTCTCATAAGGTTTCAACTTCCTTGATTCATATGCAATTACTTCCCCATCTTTCATTAATACACCACCTAAACCCCCTCTTGATGGATCTATGATAACTATGAAGTTACCTTTAGGATTTGGTACTTTCAAGATTGGTGTAGTACTTAACTTCTTTGTGAGTAGGTCAAAGGCTATTCGGCACATCTCCGTCCACTCAAATTTCTTCCCTTTCTTCTGCAAAGAAGTAATCAGAAAGGCAATCTTCGAGAAATTTGCAACAAACTTTCTATAATACCCCACTAGACCCATGAAACTTCTTACCTCAGACATATTCTTGGGTATTGGCCATTCAAGCACTACCTTGATCTTATTCGGATCAACTGAGATTCCATCAGCCGAAATCACATGCCCAATATAATGCACTCTCCTCTCAAATAAGGTACACTTAGAGAATTTACCATACAACTTATGTTCTCTTAAACATTGTAGGAATATCTCTAAATGTCTGTAATGATCTTCCTCATCCTTAGAATAAATCAAGATGTCATCAAGAAAAACCAAGAAAAACTTATCTAGGTGATCCTTAAATACACTGTTCATTAGGTTCATAAATGTTGTAGGTGTGTTTGTTAAACCAAAGGTTACAACTGTAAACTCATAGTGTCCATATCTAGTTCTGAATGCAATCTTAAAGATGTCTTCATCCTTAATTCTCAACTGGTGGTATCCAGATATCAGATCTATCTTGGAAAATATGGTAGCTCCCCTCATTTGATTGAAAAGATCATCAATGCATGGCAATGAATATTTATTCTTTACTGTAGCTTTTTTAAGCATGCAATAATCAATGCATAAACACAAAGTACCATCCTTCTTTTTCACAAAGATCATGTCTAGTGCTCCCCAAGGTGATACACTTGGTCTTATCAACCCTTTAGAAAACAGTTCATCTAGTTGTGCCTTAAACTCCATTAACTTGATTGTTGTTATCCTATATGGCACCTTGGAAATAGGTTCAAACCCTGGAACTATATCTATAAAGAATTCAAATATCCTTTTCAATGGCAACCCAGGTAGCTCATCTAGAAACACATTTGAAAACTTTCTCAGTATAGGATACTTCTCCATATCCGACATTCCTATTTCATCCATTTCACCATCTTCCATCTCTTGGAAGTTTTGTGACCCAAATTTTCAATATTCTATTCAAGTTCTTTTATCTTGACTGCAAAGAGTTTGCACCCTTTATTCTTAGCCTTAAATAGTTGCATAGTAGAGATTTGACAAATCTTGACCTCTCTAGGTATCCCTTGAAACTTCACATGGTTACCAAGATCATCTAGGCATTTTATAGTTTTAGCATGGAAATATACCTTAGCCCTATGTCTCCATAGCCAATTCCTACCTAGGACCACATCATAGGATCCTAAAGGCGTGACATATAGGTTCACTTCAGTATAAAAACAAGGTAGCTTTATCCTAGCTTCGAACAAACATTGTTCCACCTTTGCTCTTGTCTAGTTTGCATACTCCCTGAGACTTTTCCATGTATCTAGCCTTTCTAGATAATTGCTTAGTTACTCTAGGTGAAATGAATTTCTCAGTTGCACCAGTATCTATAAGTACAAAAATGGGTAAGCCAAAAAAAAAACCTAGAGTTTCAATTGCAATCACTTGATACTCTGCCATGCAATCATCCACAACTACATGTATCTTTTACTGAAACATCGCTTGTTGGGTAGGTAGTGGATTACCATAAGATTGTGATCCGAAAGACCTATTAGGACATTCTCTAGCATAGTGGTCTCCTCCACATGTAAAGCATCCAGTATTCGGTCCTCTCTTCCTTAGAGGTTCTTCAAATTAACTAGTATTTCCACCAGCATTATTGGTATTCCTACCACTAGAACCATTCCTCTTACATTCTTTTTTTGATTCTTTTCCACCATTACGAAATCCTTTTTCCCCTTGCTTGGGTACATTTTGCACAACTTCCACCTTCTTTGGAGTTGGTTTGTCTTGAACTCCCACAATCTTCTTACAGTTTTTGTTTTCTTGACGGATGGAAATAGCCTTGAGCTTCTACTCCTATTTAACCAGTTTCTCATACACAAGATCCATACTAGCTAGACCGTGCATATCCACCTCTCCTTTGATCTGACTATTAAGTCCCATGATAAAATTTCCTATGTGGAAGCATTCATCTTTTTGGTACATAGGAACATAACGTTGTAGACAGGTAAACTTCTCCCAATACTCATTGACTATCATATCACCTTGTCTCAGACTGTAAAAATATATGATTTTCTAGTCAAAATATAGTTGGGCAACCATCACTTATGAAAAAATTCAAAAAATTCACTCCATGTCAGTTTCCATGAGTTAATATTGGGTTCCATCTTTTTATTCATCCACTAGTTAGAGGATTCTCCCGCTAACTAGTATGCTCCCCAAGCAGCTTTGGTGAAGTCTGTATAATTTTGAATCTCAAAATACTTCTCCATTTTGACTAACAAAGCCTCAACTTTGTCTCCACTGCGCTTCCCTCAAACTTGGGTGGGGTAATTTTCTTCATATCTTTGGAAAGTTCAAAAGCCATACACTTCTTATTTGTTTCCTTAAATGGTGTAGGTGATTTTTCTCTCTCATGATCAGTAGTTTGATCATGTTCATGAGAAGATTTTTCTCCCCCATCCTCATTATTTGAAACTTTCTCAACTCTATCTTTTATCCTTTCTTGTTCTAGGTTTTCCAACCTTGCTAAGATTTGGTCCAGTCTAGCTTCAACTCCTATTGGTCCTTTCCCAACTTCTTGGATTTTGCCAAGATTGGTTTGTGTGCTCACCATCTTCACAAGAATGGGTTTGACCTGAAGGTTCATACATGTTAGATTCAATCATTTTATCATTCATCTTATGGAAAACATTAAAATGAGCTATCAACCGCATATAAAGAATTCCACATAAGACTTAAGCACACACTTTTTGATAAACACGTGATTTTATTCATTTCTCAAGGATCTCAATATCCTTTTGATGACATCGAGTGACTATTCAGATAGTCGAGTGGAGAGTATCCCTCAAATTCACTCTTTGAAACATAACTTAATGGAGTATATCCTACGTATTGAGATTATTGCTCATCTCTCATTTGTTCATACCTATCCTAGAATGGATAATAGCCTTCAGATTTATCATTTGATACATAGTTGTGAGGTACATAACCCTCAGACTCATTACTCGGGGAAATTACAATTACTTCTGCCATTGGAAGAACTCTAAGGACCCTAAAGATAAATGTTAGATTGACACTTCCTTCTGTGAGCATATCCCTGGAAAGTGATAAAGATTCAGAATTCTATAGTGAAACGGAAGGTAGGTAGTTGTACTTGGCCTCCATCTTCATCTTTCTCTTCACATCATTGATCTGAGAAAGTGCATGACTAAAGGTTTCACTATCGCTTAACCAAATGGAATTGTCATAACTAGTACCCTCAATTTTTCTAGTGATGGCTTCTCTTTCCTTCTTGGCCTTGAGGTAGCACTCATTTTCGATTACTGACTTTCTAGCCATTAACCTGAAACACACCATTTTGGCACAATAATTTCCAAACATTAGATAACATTGGATGGAAAGTATGATGAGCTCATAGTTTCTAGAGCTAAACCTAGAAGCTCTGATACCACATGTAACATGCCAACCATTCACTGAAGTAATTTTTCCTAAGTTTTCACTTTGTGATTAAATAAACTATGTAACAAGTCATTGCAATAAAAAAATTATTTTCTTTATTGAGAAAAAATGAGCGTAGATTCCATAACAATATACAACAAGGGTTTCATTTCAATATAATAATTTTCAAAAACTACAATATTCTGAGAATGTGCACAAGTACATACATAGCTCAACCGAGCTTCAAAGCAATAGATATAGATGGTCGAGGATCCAGCTTTCAAATCTTGGTCTTTTTCAACCTGCTGAGGAGGAAAATAATCACTCAAGTGATTTTTCACCAACCACGGACTCATATGTTGTCGATCGCACATATATCATTCGATATATGGCCCTACCCTTTGACGAAGAGATTGGCAGAGTACCTCGTATGACAACCATACTGAGCTTAGTGATGTGCCCTACATGACTAGAACTTGTAACCCTACAATCTAGAACTAGCATGCACTACATGGACACGGTGAACTGACAGTGGAGCCAAAGGCAATCACACTACTTTGGCCAAAGTGTTCTCACTCAGTACTTCGAGTGATAGTCAATCTATTCACTTACACTACTTAAGCTCGATTTAACTTAAGGCCACTATAATATATGTATAGGTATTTCCTCCAATGGGTAATCTTTAACCCCACAAATAGCCTATCAGTTTTCTTACAAACTCTAGGGTGTTCCTACTCACAAAGTATATGTACAAGTTCCCTCCCTTCAATGGAAAAGCTATCCCAGGAGTAACCCACTAGCTATCTAGTATAATCAAATAACTTAGCTATGAGTAACCCTTAAGCTACCCTTGTTTAATCATGTCTAGTATAATAATACCTATGACAAAAAATCCTTCCTATTATGGAGTAATTACAAGAACTTCACAAAATAGCATAAACAACTTTTATTTTCCTTTCAAAGCAAATGTTATATTTCCATAATGCAAGTAATCTCAATAGATCAAATAAAGCACTCAAGAATCTATCTTTCATAAACAAAGACAAATAAAGGAAAATGTATTCTCATGCCTATAATACGCTTATCCAAATGAATGATTGATGCTCAGCCTTCTACATCAGCTTCCTAGCTTCACTTTATCAACATAAGGAAAGACTCTAACTCAAAATAATGTAATATTCTCACAAATAATTCTCAGCTATCACAAAACAACTATCAGCTCTCATAGAATAGTGCAACAAAATGAAATAGAAGAATAAATTTGTAGAATGAGAATTGTGTCCCAAATGAGAGCTTTGCCTCTCTATTTATACAACAAAAAGGAGATTTCATAGCCTATAGAAAAGGCATGTAAACTAATAGCTTAATTCATGTATTCGACTCACTCTACTTAACTTAAAAGGTGACAACAATCAAAGATTTTACTCAACACAAGAAGCTATAGGTCGACCTCTATGTTTTGACAGTAGCCGAAGACTATTTCAATCTGCACATGATCAAGTGGTGAAAATCAAATTGTTTCCAAAATGGACTTCTACATCATTTAGAACTTCATAATGTTTTTCCAAGCAAGTAATCTTCACCCTATTGTTTTGGCGCGGCTTTACTCATTGAATCAGTCTACATTCAAATTGCAACACATGCATAAGGTTGACTAAGTCTAAGCTTAGCAAAAAATAGAGGAATGAAGAGTCGTTAAAGTGCATAAATATGTTTTGACCAATTCATTGCCTTGTTGTTGCTCTTCCTATTATCGTGCATTTTACACTTTACTTTCCATCGCTTCATGATAAGGCATCCAAAAGTAAATTGTTGTTTACTAAGTCAAAGATATTCTATCTCATAGCATCAGTTATGGTATATCAACTTAACTCCTGTGTAATTCATAGCATATTGTTCAATCTTTACTCAATGCCAAAATATATTAGATTTGGCCTTTTAAATGCTTTGTATATGTTATATACAATCGGCCTATGTTCATTTGTTAATCGACCTCCAAGCTTATATTCATATATTTACATATTTACATATACATATACATATATATATATATATATATGTGTATATCAACACACATATATAAATATATGTACATGTATATATATGTTAATATATATATATACCTTATGACAATAAAGTATGTATACATTCAATACATAAATGAATACTAACAAGTTAACATTCTCATAGTAATAATAATTATATCGATTGTGTACATATATATATATATACACTTTTGATTGCACACCAAGCACATACACAATTACTATCGTATTGATAGGTACCTACATGCGACATATTTATACATATACATATACATGTCGTAAGGACCATTTGATAGCTCCATGCACATAAGCAACCCATTCATAAGCTTGCATAGGTACGTCTACCTATGTACCCTCATGCATGTGTCTATCATTGACATGCATATGTGTACATATACATATATTCCACATGTGTTCAACTCCTCAATACAAGCATAGTAATATGGGGAAGAACTTATAAACTCCAAACATATAAACATTATCCAATATTGCATTCAATAGTAATCAAGACCCTTACTAATGTGGACACATCAAACTAAGGATGACTTACCAATTCTCAACATAATAACTTGACTCAACCATTCTATTGTGAGTGTGTTTAAGCTCAAATAGGTTACATTACTCGTTACCCGACCAAGATCTTCTCCTGAGTCATACTTCCCCTCCACTTGGAGGATTGAACATATACTTGCATTCACTAACACATTCCCACAATAGTCAGTTGTTCAAAAAAATATGCATTACACATAATACATCTCCATAGTTATAATATCAGTTCAATAACCATCAATTTCACATATATGCATTTCTTCACATATCATTAAATGAAATAACATTCATACACAATTCATTGTTAACAAAGTGCAAGAACGATTTATTCATCTTTAGAATTCAAATTACATTCACATTTACCCTACATAGTAATAGTAAATAGTAAATACAGAATTGGGGTGTAACATAGTCCCCCTTGTAAATCATCGTCCCCGATTGATTTTGTGTAGCAACATAAAACAAACACACAACCAACATATTATTTTCAAGTACTCTCGAATACATCTAAAACATGAGGAAAATTTTGTTGAATCACAACATAGTCTTCCCAAATGGCAAGGTCTTCTACATACTGGTCCCATTGGACTTTGCATTGCAAGACTTCTTTGTTATGTAAGTGAAGCTTACGTGTTCCAAGAACCTTGACTGGCTTGAGTGTTACCACTCTAGGGTCTTGTACTTGTAAATAATTTCAATCAATCACATGATTATCACCTATCATATACTTCTTTAGGTAGGACACATGAATGGCGTTATGCATCCCGGAAAGAGCTAGTGGCAATGTAATTCTGTAAGCTACCGAATTCACTTCCTCAAGAATCTCAAAAGGTCCTACATAGCACAGGGATAATTTGGATTTAATGGAACTCTTGTGAGGCTTCAATCTCGACAACACCTTGTCACCTACGACAAAATTTTAGGGTACTCTCCTAGCATTAGCATATATTTTATATTTGTTGTTAGCTTTAGCCAACCTTTGCTTAACAATTTTCACTTGCTCTTCCATTTCAGCCAATATCTCTAGCCCAAGACTCACTCTATCTTCAAGTTTTTGCCAACTTATAGGGGTTTGACACTTTTGACCATATAATGCTTCAAAAGGAGCCATATTTATCCTGGAATGGTAAGAATTGTTGTAAGCAAGCTCCACTAAAGATAAGTAGTCTTCCCACTTGTACTGTTGATCCATGCAATACATCCTAAGTAGGTTTTCCAATACTTGATTCACCCTTTCAATTTGTCCATCTATTTACAGATGATATGTTGAGTTGATATTCAGTTGAGTCCCAAGTGCAGAAAACAAGGTTTTCCAAAACCTAGAAGTGACTCATGCATCCCTATCTGAGATAATCTTCTCAAAAATCCCATGCAACCTAAACACTTCTTGCACAAATTTTCTTGCTATGACAGGTGCTCCATTAGCTAGATTCTCGGGTATGAAATGTGCTACTTTGGTAAGCTTATCTACAACCACAAGAATGGAATTGTGCTTATTCCTTCACATAAGCAGTCCTTGCACAAATTCCATACTTATGACTTGCCACTTCCTCTATGGTATATCATATGGGTATAACAAGCCTGCAAAATGATGACGCTCCACTTTCACCCTTTGACATTCAAGATACCTAGCCACAAATCTACAAGCATCTCCTTTCATCCCCTTCCAAAAATATAATGGCTTCACATCTGCCATCATTTTAGTCACATCAGGGTGTCCAGACTACGGTGCTTCATGTACTTCTTTCCATACCATATTTCTTAACTCTTCTACGTCAAGTACATGCATTCTCCCTTTATATCTAAGTAATCCATTAGGTTCAAAATGAAAGCCTTCATACCTAGCATCATGCAGATTGCTTGTGAGTGATTGCTTAACTTGTAAGTAGTACTCATCCTCTTTGCATTTCTACAACACTTGACCTTTAATGTTGGTTTAAATTGTCACT
>VDFB02372147.1:0-20820 GCA_007258455.2 Sequoia sempervirens | reverse complement strand
AAACCTTCATTCTGTACCTTCGTCTTCGATCTGAATCTGCAAGATGTTAAACAGTCGGATGTGCTGACAAAGACAGGCATCGCGAAGCTGGCAGGATACTGAAAAGATCAAACATATTCTTGAACCCTAACGGCTGAATTAGGCCCTTCAAAAAGCTGGGCGCCCTTCTTCACCAGGGGCGCCCAAAATCTGAACACTTAGTCAAATTTTGATATTTTCAACTTTTCCTTGTTCTAACTTCAGTGCGGATCTCCCCTGTTCGTCGCTGAATTCCGGATGACTGAGTAATCTGATAACTACATCGCTGAATTCGTTGCGAAGCTAACAGAGAACTGAACAACATTGACTGGAGGCGTAAACCCTAATTCTGACATTTGGTGCCCTAAAAAGATGGGCGCCCTTTTCACCCAAGGCACCCAAGTCTGGCAGTGTTAGAAAATTTTCATCATTTTTATCTTCTTCTTCATTCTCCATGCATGTTCATCATTTCATCTTTTGTTGAACCCCTGAGTGTTGATTTTGACGCCTGGCAGCCGAATGACCTCCATCGATGACCTCGGAGCTCCAGATATGCTTCTGAAAAAGCAGAATAGACCCAGTAGGGCAAAACTGATTATTCTTAGATTCTGACTGCACCGGCCTGATACGGACGCATTTTGAGCCAATCAAAATCAGTTCAGACCCTGTCGGACCAACTTTCTATTTTTAGGAAATTTTGCCAGCATCTATTTCGAAAGAAACCCAGAAAAACCCAGAAAACATTACTAATTTTAGAAAATTTCTAAAAATAGCAGTTTTCCTAAAATTTAGGGATGAAAAACTAAGATATGGGTTTTGTAGGTTAAGCTGTTCTTAGCAGACCCAGATCGTCAGAAATTGAAAATTTTGTGTTTTAACCCCTCATGCAAGACGTGCACGCCCAAATTTTGACCTTTTTGACTGATTTAACAAGACTTTCTCAATTCTTCAAAATATCTAAGTGTAACAAAAATTTTAATTTTTTTGGGGTACAACAAAATGAAATAAGCAGAAATACAAAATTATGAACAATAAGACACATCAAATACCCTGGGAAAACCCTCCTTCATGAGGGAGAAAAACCCAACCACAAATATATCACTTATATATTGAATGAAAGAGAAAAAATCTACTTTACAACTTGGCCAAACACTAGGCCGATATGATGCAATGAAGATAGCACCTTAACTTGATGCGAATATACAACAAATTGTATTTTCTCCTTAATGTCGATCACCTTGAAACAATATGCCGATCTGCTGTATGAATGTGAACTCGTTGAAGAATGTGAACTTATCTTGAAATGAATTGAATTACCAAATGAGAGGGAATCACCTTGTATATATACACATTAAGGCGTCTTTCTATGAAGGGACGACCTCTTTCACAGAAGAGATGACTTTACAAAATGAGGTAACATTATATTGAGTCGGCTTTGAGAAAAGAAAATAAATTAATATTTAAATATTCTTAATGAGGCGACTCTTCACTTGGGTCAGCCTCATGCATTATTCATTTGTGACGAATTTGAGGGAGAAAGAGATCTCCCGCCGCTATCACATCAACAAGATAGAGTACAATCTCTCAGGCCCCCTCAACTTATGGCTCTCAAATGCAATTAGATGCATGTTCTGCATTAGCATTGCTCCTATGCCCTCACCTGATGCATCACACTCCAATATGAAAGGTTGTGTAAAATCTGACAATGCTAGTATAGGACAACTGCTCATCACCTCCTTGAGCTTATCAAAAGCTCTCTAAGCCTCCTATGACCATCTGAAAGACCCCTTTTTTGTGAGATATATCAATGGAGCACCTAATTGTGAGAAGCCCTTGACAAAGCGCCTGTAGTAACTGCATAATCCAAAGAACCCATGCAACTCTGTAAGCGATCTAGGCAATGGCCAATCAAGTATCACCTGTATCTTCTCCTAGTGTACTTGTACCCCCTGTGCACTGATCACATGTCCTAAGTACAAAATCTCTTTCATACCAAATTCACACTTTAATGCCTTAGCATAAAGAGATTGAATCACCCATGATGCCCAATACCTCATCCAACTATTTCAAATGGTCATCCCAAGTTCTACTGTATATGGGAAGATCATCAAAGAATACCAACAAATACTTATGCAACTGCTTGTTGAATATATGATTCATATAGGACTGAAAGGTAGTAGGTGTGTTAGTCAACCCGAAAGGCATGACTAAGAACTCATAGTGCCCATAATGGCACTTGAAGGCTGTCTTGTGTATGTCCTACTCAGGGACTCTAATCTAATGGTATCCCAATCGAAGATCAATCTTTGAAAAGTACACTGCCCCAAGCAACTCATCAAGTAACTCATTGATCCTAGGTATAGGACACTTGTTCTTAATCGTTTTCTTGTTTAATGCCTTGTAGTCTATACACATCCTCATTATCTCATCCTTCTCCTAAACCAAAACTACAGAAGAAGCAAATGGGTTGGAGCTAGGTCTGATATGACCCATGTCTAACAACTCCTTAATTTCCTTCTATATCTCATTCTTGAATTTCTTAGGATGCCTGTAAGGAGTGGTTATAGCAGACTTAGCTCCCTCCTCCAACTCAATGGTGTGCTCAAAGCCCCTATTAGGTGGTCTCCCTGGAGGTATCTCTCCAAACACTCTATCATGCTTACCCAACAATGACTGGATGTCCACATGGTAAGGTTGGCTACTATCCAGAGTGTCCTTGGATGTAATGAAATGCTTCGCTGCCCAGGAAACATCCCCATGCCTAAAAATGTTCTCCATCCCCTTAGCTGACACTATCTTTGGAGAACCATTAGCCATACCATTTAGCACAACCTTTTTCCCATCTACTACCCTGAACTTAAGCTCCATGGTCTGGAAGTTCTGTGAATACTTCCCTAATGAATCAAGCCACTATATACCCAATATAGCATTTGTATCCCCTAGGTCAACCACATAGAAATCATCTATAACAATGTAGTTGCCCAAAGTAACACTGTCATGTCCCCTTCTAGTTGACATCTCTCGGAGCACAGGATTAGCCTATTATGCGACCCTCGTAGGCTGATAGTTTGGATAGAGGGTCTTGATGGAGTTGGCTCAGCTTCAGATTGTCAGTATTTGATCAGTTGGCTTTCGTTCGGGCTCGTTCGGACACTTCTAGCCTGAGTTGCTATTTTTAGTAGTATTCAGCACTCAGCGTGGGACCCCTGCTATTTTTAGCAGTATGGATTGATAGCGTTCAGAATCACTTCCTCAGTTGACAGCTTCAGACGGCTCGAGCATCGGGTTAATATTGAAAGAGATATTAATATTTAATTGATTTAGTTAAATATTAATTACTGGAGCATTTATAATATAAAGTTATAATATTATATTATAACTTAAGTGATTTTGGCTGAGGGGTCGCCCAACATTAAAAGGGGCCATTTGACGATTAAATTTATGATTAAAAATTATGCCAGAGACTATTGAAATATTAAAAGAATAAGAAGTCGAATTATTTAATAATCCCTATTATTGAGGAATTCGCACTTTTGAGGGTATAAGGCATTTTTCATTGGGATTCGAGCCATTATGTCATATTGAGTTATTGAAAATTGATCAAGTTTGGTCTGAGCACAGAAGCTTTAGGGTTTCAGTTTCGAAGCATTGGGGAACGAGCCATCTCCAGTGAAAGCAATTCAGAGGGTGTGAGATATCACCTGATTTATTGCCAGGCAGAGGGATTTCTCCATTCAGGAGAAGTTACAGAGCATCACAGTTAATAAATATTCAGGGTTATTGATTTACAATTCATCCAGAGGGTTTACAGAGTGGAGGCGCCCATTTTCTTTTGGATATGGGGAATCCTATTGAAGCCGTACATGGCATTTATTGCTGCTGCTGCAGCCGTACCGGCTGTCAGGTCGTACCAAGCATTTAAGAGGCGTGTTCTTAACCTTGTGAAAAACGCCTATCATCCTAGTCTTCTATCATCCTTCTTGGAGGCGCTTCAGCATCTAGAACAAGTTGCAATCATTATACTGAGGGAGAAGGGATTATTTAATGCTGCCGTACCAAATCTGGTTATTTCCAGTTTGCTGCAATCAGGTTCTTTTTAAATAATATTTACCAGATTTAGCCTGTATTTCCAAAGATTTTTATTGTAATAGCTATGGCAAAGAGAATGAAATCGATAGTCATTGTTTCCTGAGCTCATTTGTATTAGATCTAAGCTCTTTGAATTTATATGCAATTTTATATCTATTTCTTTCAAAAATCGCATTATCTCTTTATTGCACAAAAACCCAAAAACGTCAAAAAAATCAAAAACTTCAGAAAAAACAACAAAAACCATCAGTTTCAGAGACAGGGGGAAACTAGGGTTTCTATAGTGGTATCAGAGCTAAATCCTGCCATCCTAAGGGTTTAGCAGTCTTATGCAGCCAGAACAGTTTGGGTCTCACAGGTATTACACACGCAGACGTGCTCTGATTGACAAGCAACAGAGTTTGAGTAGGCAGCCGGGGAATATGGCTGATAGGAATGACAGGGCAGATAGGACAGATGTTCCCAGGAATGAGATTCCTCAAAACCCTAGAGATTAGGATGATGCAGAGGTTTTGCATGCACTCAGAGATTTACGTGTAGGTCAACAGCAGTTGAATGATGTATTGCAGCAGTTGGCAGTGGCACTTCAGAGATTGGGTACTCCGAGGAGACCGTCACCACATCATGACGATGAGAGGAGTGACGCAGGATCTCGCAGAGCACCGAGGATAGCCTCACGGACAGCAGATAGGCCCACTAGGCCTACTTTTGTGAGACAGGAGGCTGAGGAGGCTATTGCAGAGGAGGAGCATGAGGAGTTGTTCGCAGACACACTTATGGCAGCGAACGAGGAGTGGGAGTTGGTACCACCAGAGGTCAGAGAGAGAATTTCTTTTGACTGTTTTGTCACTCAGAGGCGAGAGCACCACAGAGGTCGACAGGATTGGAGACCTAGATACCAGAACAATGACCTAAAACATGCAACCAACAGGCTTAATCTAGCGATGTTCGATGGTAGTGGTAAGGTGACAGCTCAGGCGTGGATTAGTAAGCTGGACACATTTCTCACATTGCGCCCGATGGCTGAGAGAGATGCTATCAGATATGCGACACTGCATCTTGAGGGGGTAGTGTTGATGAGTGTTTTATCATCCACCAAACATCAGAATAAAAATGCCCAAAGACACTTTATCCTCTCTTGAAAAATCACCGCGTATGCTAAGATTGCGAGAAGATCATATGGCGATTCCAAGGTTTCTTTAGTCGGGTCTCGACGTGTGGATAAGCCTGCTGGTCGCTTGATAATGCTGGTAATGAACAAGGGGACTTATGTGAGAAAATCAAGTTCAGGACTTAGGAAATTTGTTAAAGGCTCTCAATTAGGACTTTCAATTGTGGATCTCAAAAAAAATGGCAAAAAGAATAGGGTTTAGGAGAATCTAGTCTAAGCCTAAGAACTCAAGAGACAGTAAGGACTCGGTGAAGAGAAATAAACCACACTTTGTTTCGCCTCCTGCAGGACAACATACGCAAAATGGGTGCAATCTTCAAGGGGTTTGTGAGAATAATTTTCAAACCTCGAATGAGGTTGAAGTTAAGCTTCCACGTTTAAGAGCTCAGGCTAACTTTGCAAATCGAATGCAAATCATCCATTCGAAAAAAAGTATGAGCTACACTTCACCATTGAATCAATACGATCAATCTCTCATTCAATTAACAACTTTTCAAAGCAAATTCTACTTAATCTAACTTTAATTCTAATCTATGGTGGAAGATAATATGTAACCTCGCTTACTATTCAACAATAAGAAGTTATTCAAGGCAAATCATGCTCAAGAGATTTTATCATTCAAAATAGTCTCAATGCGACAATATACATAATCTATCTCCACACATTACAAATGAGGGGGCGAGCTCAATTTATAGGCTCCCCAATTACAATTCAATGGCCAAGATTAATTTCAAATCAACGGCCGAGATTACAAAATAAAACCCTAATTAGGGTTTGTCACTTTCGACCAATGAGAAAATTTCATTTGAGGACACTTGTCCCTTTTGCTAAATATAAATCAACAATAAAATAGAAAGTTGTTATATGTTGATTTGGAACAATTTGATTGGTTGGAAGATGACGAAGCGCCACCTCAGCGTGCTGGATGTCTTCCTTGGTTGCTTCATTTTTCTTCACGTGCTTGCCTTAGAATATTTTCCCTGCCGATAACTCTGTCCGTTGTGCTTGTTCCTTCCTAACTTTGATCTTGGATTCCTTACAAGTGTCTAGAATTTGGAGAAGAATGACCCTGTGCTTTAGCCATGATAGAGAAATTGGAATTTCCTCTATGAAGTATTTCCCATACTTAGCCAAATTTTGGCTATTCAAGTTCATTTTGTACCACCTTCACACGGACTATTCAACATTTAGCCAAGGTTTTGGATGAACTTTGCTTGTGGATTTTTCTTCAATTTTGGATTTGGCTTGTGCTATGTAGGACAAATTCCATCCTTGGACAAGAATTTTATTCACTTCCTCTTTATTTTCCTCTTCACCCTTCCTGTTTTCCGTCCAACACTTAGTGAATTCTTCTAGCCAAT
This sequence comes from Sequoia sempervirens, assembly GCA_007258455.2. Taxonomy (NCBI): domain Eukaryota; kingdom Viridiplantae; phylum Streptophyta; class Pinopsida; order Cupressales; family Cupressaceae; genus Sequoia; species Sequoia sempervirens. The sequence continues at coordinate 14,181 of VDFB02372147.1, read as the reverse complement.
TTTCTCGTCCTCTCCTTGGGCGGACTTCATATGAGCTTGGACGTTTTCTCTCTCGGCCTAAGTCAGACTTCAAGCCACTTTGGACAAACATTTCTAGGGAGAAGTCGAACTTTATCATGCTTGTGCCATCTCTCAGTTGAGCAAAGTCGGATTTGCTAGTGGTTTTGCCATCTTTTCTTTATGCTTGGCGAACCTTCTCAACACTTTGACATTTCTTTTCTTGGTCTAGGTCGGACTTTGCATCATGTTTGCCATTGTACTTGGCGGATCTTATGGATGTCTGGACATACTTCCTCCAAGCAAAGTCGGACTTCATGATGCTCAAGACATTTTCTTATCCAGGTCGGACTTTATTTTACCTTGAACATGCCTTACAAAGGTTTGGACATGCTGTGCTTAGGCAAGGTTGGACTTTCTCATGCTTGTCCCATCCTTTTTCCCTCACTCCATTTGGCCCGAAGCAGACTTGCCATCATTCCACGCCATTGCTTCTTCTTTGAAGATTCGCCTCACATCGTCATCCACCTGCAAGAAATAAAATAAACAAATTCAGATTTTCTCTCTCCTGAATTTTTACCACTCTCTCTCCTGAAGCCATGGTGAATTTAATTTTGCCCTTCGGATTTTATCTCTGGCCGGCACAAATTATTTTCCTCCAAAACATCTCTGGCAAATTCGATTTTGTCCAAGGCATTGAAAATAAATTATTAAAATATTAAAATATTTTAATTTATTCCAACCCGTTCGTCTTCGACCCATGGCTATTTCGATTTTCCTTCCATTTTTCTTGGCTAAGAGTGTATTTTCCAATTTTGTCCTTAATTTTGTCTAGCCAAACCAAAATTTAAGACATTCCGTCGAAAATTTTATTGCCAGATCCCTATTTTTCTTTGCCGAGGCGAGATTTTAAGCTTATTTTGCTCTGCCAAAGTCAAATTTTCTCTTGCTCAGTCGAATTTTTCTAGGCAAAATCCTTGTCCGAATGTCTTCGTTGGGTGAATTTCCTTGACGTCTGACATATTCTTCCTCATTCTAGCCAAGGACGATCCTTCCTTTCTCTTTGCCTTGTGCATTTTTCTTTGGTCAAAGTTGTCAATTTCTTCGCATTTTCTCCATACTTAGGCAAATTTTACCTCTTTTCCTCATCGTGTTAGGCACATTCCATTTTATTCTTTGCCATATCCTGATCATCTTTAGCACATGTCCTTTCAATCTTGGCATTTGTCTTCTCGAAAGTGTCACAATACTTGGCCAACGTCTTCATTTCTCATCCCTTAGCCTCTTCACTTAGGCAAGTATTTCGAACTTTTTCTTGGACTTGGCATTGACACTTAGCCAAAAATCATCATCTTATCATCTTAGGCGGACCTCCTTGACATTTTGGACGGGCATCATGAACTTCTTTGGTACCTTGCTAACCTCCTCCAAGTATATGGCGGACTTTGTAAGTCTTTAGGATGAACATCTTGGATGTCCCTGTAGTGGATGGCGGACTTTCTTAACACTTTAGCATTTGTTCTTATCATTTTATCCCTTTGGAAAGGATTTTCCACCTTTTAGGCTCTCATACTTAACCAAATTTCGAAATTCTCCTTAGCTGGGCGCCAACACTTAGCAAATATTTTGATTTTTCCTCACTTTCATGCCTAGGCGGACTTTCAATAGCTTTCAGCCAAGTCCCACCTTTCAAGGGCGGACTTCACAAGCACTTTGGACGAGTCTTCAAGCTTAAGGCGGACTTTGAAGGTCTTTAGCACATCAAGGGCGGACTTTATGACTCTTTTGGACGTCCCTCTTGGCAGATGGCGGACTTTAAGTGATGTTTGGACAAGGATCCTTAAGGCTGGCGGACTTTAGAGACTTCTAGGATATCCTTGGGCGGACTTTGGAAGTGTCAAGGACTTCCCTCTTAGTGCATGGCAGACTTTGGAACCTTTTAGCACTTCCTCCCTTGATGCATGGCGGGCTTCAAAGGATCCTAGGACATGCTTGCTTAGTGCTGGGCGGACTTCATGAGTTCTTGGCACTTGACAACCTTCAAGCTGGCAGACTTCACAACTTTTTGGCACTTCCTCTTTTGAATGGCGGACTTTCCAAGTCTTTTGGACATGCAGGGCGGACTTTGGAGGATGCAAGGATGTTGCCTCAAGATGCATGACGGACTTTAGAGCTGCCAAGGATGAGTATGCTATATGCTGGGCGGACTTTGGAAGGTCCAAGGATGTGCATGCTATATGCTGGGCGGACTTTGGAAGGTCCAAGGATGTTCTTCCTTGTTGCTGGGTGAATTCCATAAACTTCCTGACATTTCTTACACCTTCCCTCATCATTCTTCCATGGCGAACCTCAGACTTAAGCACATTTTTCACAAATTTCACCATTTTAAGAGCTGATCCTCATGATCTTGTCCTCAGATCTGATTGATTTCGGACTGGTTTTGACTGATTTTTCCAGATTTCGAGTGTTCTTGGTCTGATTTTTCACGCTTTTTACTTGTTTTTTCCAGATTTTTCGAAAAATTTCAAATTTTCATTTCGATTTTCTGAGAGATCTATTGAGTTTTTCGAACTTCTGAGTGCGTTTTCAGAACTCGGGACCCTTCCAAAAATAGAAACTTTCCAAAAATAGCAACTTTCCAAAAATAGACCCTAAAAAATAGGGATCCCAGAATTGCCCAAAAGTGCCAAAAAAGTAGGTCCTAAAAAATAGGGGGCCCGGGGTGAGAAACCCTAAAAATTTGGAAGTGTCGGATTTGACTGAAACGACAGTCGATCTTCGTCTCCCAGGCCCTCTAAGCACGATGGTGACGTTTACGCGCTGATTCAAGCATGGATTCTTGACTTGGCTCAGATGACTCTCGGCAGACTGACTGACTTGGAACCCTCAAAATGATGACCTCATTGTAAAAAGACAAGCGACATGCAACTGCAACACCGAGGCAAAAAGCGAAAACAGGGGGTCCCCATTTGTAATGGGGCGATGTGTGAAATGGTCACAACAGGTAGCTTACGATTGGTGGCACCACGGTATGGTGACATTACAGCATGACAGGATCACATCATACCAGGAGTTTGTGGACAGATTGGTTGAGCAATTTGACAGGAAGGATCCAGAATCCTACTTCAGAGACTTGGCTCAGTTGAGACAGAGTGGCAGCTTGGAGTCGTATATTGGTGACTTTAAGAAGTTATCAGTTATGGTTCCGAACATCTCCAAGAGGTGATTGGTAGTGCTCTTCATGGAGGGATTGATAGAGCCCCTGAGAGGTTGGATCAAAGCCTTTGATCCTCCTTCGTTATAGGAAGCAATGAAGAAAGCACGGAGTATGGAGTTGGCAGCACCTTCTAGTAGATTCAACTCCAGAGGTTCTTCATCTTTCAGGGACAATAAGGGTTTTAACAGAAACAGGGACAAATCTGATTTTAACAAAGAAAAGTCAGATTTTAAAAACGATTCAAAAGGTAAATCAGCAGCTCCACCTTTGGATCGAGAGGCCCTTAATGATCTACGCAGGAATAAGCTTTGCTTCTACTGCAAAGGTCCCTATGACGCCAATCACGATTGTCCTCTAAGACCTAAGGGCAAGGCAAATCGGGTGATGTGGGCGTACTATGAGGATTCGGAATCAGAAAATTCCGAACAGCAGGAGAGTTCTGAGGATTCAGAGGCAGAGGCTTCAGAGCCTAGAGCAGAGACAGGACCAGAGCTACAGATACAGGAGGCACGCTTATCTAGCATTCAACAGGAGGGCTCATTCAAGATTCATGGTGTGTTAGCAAGATAGAGGGTCATTACCCTTCTTGGATACAGAGCTACACACAAGTTCATAGATGCTAGTATTCATGAGAACGCGACTCATCACCGAGAGTTCGGTGGCATTAGGTTACATGACGACTTGATACACTTTGAGGTGTGAACGCGATAAAGGATCTCCCTTTACGCTGAACAATTGCGAGTTCGCTGACATTGCGTTGTTAATATGGGAGATATTAATTTGGTCTGGGAATGAAGTGGCTTATCTATTGGAGGAAGTCAACTCGCCTCAAGGACATGGAGATCCGCTTGATGTTGACGTGAAGACACACATACTAAAAAGCACCGACAGCAACATCAAAACAATTTCTTTTCTTTGCCGATGAGGCTCATGCATATGACATGGTTGAGTAATGAAAAATTTTAGCACGGCACAGAGGGACAACAAGACCAATATCATCCAGACATACAGCAGCTTGAGAGTCAAGCATGATAAGGTATTAAGTGATATTCCACCAGGGAGACCTCCAAACAGGGGCATAGAGCACATTATAGAGCTCGAGGAGGGCGCTAAGCTCGTTATGATAACTCCTTACAGGCATCCTAAGAGGTTGAAGGATGAGATAGAAAAGACAATAAAGGAGTTACTTGCTATGGGTCACATTTGGCCTAGCAAGTCACCATTCGCTTCTTCAGTTGTGTTGGTAAAGAAGAAGGATGGCACATTACGCATGTGTATCAACTACAGAGTCCTGAACAAGAGGACGATAAAAAACAGGTATCCGATACCGCATATTGACGAGCTTATTGATGAGCTCCATGGAGCATATTACTTCACCAAAATTGATTTACGGTCGGGGTATCATCAGATTAGGGTCCGTGAGTAGGACATAGAGAAGACCACTTTCCGATGTCATTGTGGGCACTTCGAGTTCGTAGTGATGCCATTTGGGCTCACTAATGCACCAGCTAATTTTCAGTCCACGATGAACAAGGTTTTTCATTCACAGCTGAGGAGGTTCGTATTGGTCTTCTTCGATGATATCCTTATATACAGCAGGACTTGGCAGGAGCATCTAGCTCACTTGGAGACCGTGTTGAGTATTTTGGAGAGGGATTCCTTGTACGCCAAGGAATCCAAATGTGATTTGGGAATGACCAAATTGTTATACTTAGGTCATATCATCAGTGCAGGAGGAGTGCGGATGGATCCTAAAAAGATCCGCGCTATTATTGACTAGCCTACATCGGCAAACCTGACACAGTTGAGAGGGTTTCTCGGTTTGTGTGGATTCTACCATAGATTCGTGAATGGTTATTCACGACATGCAACCCCTATGACAGATTTAATGAAGAAGGGTGCATTTATTTGGACTCCTGAGGCACAGGAATGCTTTATGAAATTTAAGTTGATGACTACATGCCCTGTTTTGGCACTACTGCACTCTTTTACGGCTCGAGCTCAAAGGCGGCGCATCGTGTGAGGGTGATTGGTGCGGTGCTTATGCAGACAAGCACCCGATTGTGCATGAGAGCCGAAGCCTCGTGAGGGCCGTAGACTTTATATATTATATGATAAGGATGCTCGCTATCGCATGCTTTAGGCAAAATTGTGCAAGATCTTGTTGGCAAATTTTTAAAGCAAAATCCCACTATAATAATTTGAGACACTTTAGGGCAGCTAGATCTTAATGATCGTCAGCAGAAGTGGGTCAGTAAATTGCAGGCCTATGACTTTGATATTTCATATATCAAAGGTACACAGAACGTAGTGGCTGATGCTCTTTCACGTAGGCCATATTTGAGCTCTATGGTTCACATTTCAGAGGATTGGAGGTATATGATTGTGGCAGAATATGCCAAGGACACGTGGGCCTCCAACATTGTTGAGGGATCAACGATTGATACCAGGTATACACTTGTGAATGATTTGATCATTTACAAGAACAGGATTTACTTGATCCCAGGGTCAGAGGTGAAGAACATAATCATGCGGGCCTTTCATGACGTGCCTACAGCAGGACATCCCGGGTACTTCAAGACCTACAGACAGATTCGGGAGAGGTTCACCTGGAAAGGACTCAAGGCAGATGCTCTTCAATACGTGCGTGAGTGCCCTGTTTGTCAGCAGAACAAGCAGGAGAACACGTACCCGGCAGGATTGTTGCAGCCACTTCCGATTCCTGACAGGAAGTGGGAATGCCTGTCGATGGACTTTATTACGGGCTTGCCTAAAGCTCAAGGGCGAGATTGCATATACGTAGTTGTGGATCGGCTTACGAAGTATGCCCACTTCTTTCCGATCACCACAACCTACACAGCTACACAGGTAGCAGAGGTATTCTTTCGTGAGGTGTTCAAATTACATGGATTGCCACGGAGCATTGTGAGCGACAGGGATAGTCGGTTCTTGAGTCACTTCTGGCAGGAGGTGTTCAGACTTTGTGGGACCGAGCTCACTCCGAGCACTAGTTACCACCCGCAGACTGATGGGCAGACGGAGATAGTAAATAAGTGGGTGGAAGGATATCTCAGAAATTATATTGCAGCGCAGCAGAAGGCATGGGTCAAGTGGATTCATTTGTGCGAGTATTGCTACAACACGACATTCCACATCACTATTCAGATGTCTCCTTTTATGGCATTGTATGGGTATGAGGCGCCGAGTTTTCTAGATTTGCTGCTGAGCGACAGTAGAGTGCCGAGTGCTGGAGACTTATTGCAGGAGAGTCAGGATACCATGAAGGCTCTCAAGGAGAATATTGCCAAGGCAAAAAATCAGCAAAAGCAGTACGCAGATCAGAAGAGGACGGAGAGGCATTTCAAGGTGGGTGACATGGTTTACCTCATGCTGCAGCCCTACCGTCAGTCCACTCTTAGGAAGAGTGGGTCAGAGAAGCTTAAGCCACGTTATTACGGTCCTTTCAGGATCCTGAGGAGAGTTGGCGAGGTGGCGATGAGCTCGAGCCTAGCAGAGCAGCAACGCTTTTCGTATCACGCCCCCGAAGGCGCTGGGACACCATGTGGTACCGCTCCAGCTCTACCTTGATGATGAGGGAAAATTGATCTAGTACCTAAGTCTATCCGGAGTACAGAGAGACAATATGCAGGAGGACCATCGTGAATATCTAGTGAAATGGAGACGGCTCGCTGGAGGATGCTACATGGGAGAGCGAGATATTCTGCGAAGATCCGCATTGAGATTGCTTTGAGGACAAGCAATTGCGGAGGGGCGGACTGTCGTCCCCTTCTAGCTGACACTCCCTGAGGCCGTGATTGAAGCCTATTATGCCACCCTCGTGAGGCCGAGAAGCCTGACAGAGGGTCTTGATGGAGTTGGCTCACCAAACTGCCGTGATTTGATCACTGGCTGCTCGGCCTGCTCGACACTTGTACCGAGTTGGCTTTTAGCGCATTCAAAGACTCAACATGGGACTACCGCTATTTTATAAAGATGGATTGATAGCTCGTAATCACTTCCTCACAGCTTCGGGAATGGCTCGAGCATCGTTAATATTGAAAAGAGATATTAACATTTAATTGATTTAATTAAATATTAATTATTGGAGACGATAATATGTTATAATATATTATAACTTAAGTGATTTTGGCTGAGGGGTTGCCCAACATTAAAAGGGGCCATTTGACGATTAAATTTATGATTAAAAATTATGCCAGAGACTATTGAAATATTAAAAGAATAAGAAGTCGAATTATTTAATAATCCCTATTATTGAGGAATTCGCACTTTTGAGGGTATAAGGCATTTTTCATTGGGATTCGAGCCATTATGTCATATTGAGTTATTGAAAATTGATCAAGTTTGGTCTGAGCACAGAAGCTTTAGGGTTTCAGTCTCGAAGCATTGAGGAACGAGCCATCTCCAGTGAAAGCAGTTCAGAGGGTGTGAGATATCACCTGATTTATTGCCAGGCAGAGGGATTTCTCCATTCAGGAGAAGTTACAGAGCATCACAGTTAATAAATATTTAGGGTTATTGATTTACAATTCATCCAGAGGGTTTACAGAGTGGAGGCGCCCATTTTTCTTTTGGATCTGGGGAATCCTATTGAAGCCGTACATTGCATTTATTGCTGCTGCTGCAGCCGTACCGGCTGTCAGGCCGTACCGAGCATTTAAGAGGCATGTTCTTAACCTTGTGAAAAACGCCTATCATCTTGGTCTTCTATCATCCTTCTTGGAGGCGCTTCAGCATCTGGAACAAGTTGCAATCATTATACTGAGGGAGAAGGGATTATTTAATGCTGCCGTACCAAATCTGGTTATTTCCAGTTTGCTGCAATCAGGTTCTTTTTAAATAATATTTACCAGATTTAGCCTGTATTTCCAAAGATTTTTATTGTAATAGCTATGGCAAAGAGAATGAAATCGATAGTCATTGTTTCCTGAGCTCATTTGTATTAGATCTAAGCTCTTTGAATTTATATGCAATTTTATATCTATTTCTTTCAAAAATCGTATTATCTCTTTATTGCACAAAAACCCAAAAATGTCAAAAAATCAAAAACTTCAGAATAAACAACAAAAACCATCAGTTTCAGAGACAGGGGGAAACTAGGGTTTCTACAAACACCCAGTCAAGGAACCCTCTATGTCAAAGTCATGTTGAATCCATTTGCAACCATCACACTGAATCCCTCAAAATCCTCTATAGGTATACCCCTCTTAGTCACCAAGGCCGAGTATATGAAATTGTGGGTTGCCCCACTATCAATCAAAACAATAACACACTACCCCTATAATACTCCCCTAACTTTGAAGAAGTTGAATCTAGGAGTACTTGAAATAGTAGAGATACAGCCACTCTTGGTCTCCACATGTGGCTGTTCCTCCTTTGAACTGCTATCATCGCTGCCCTATACCTATTCTACCTCTCCATCCTCCTCACTATCTAAAAGAACCTCAATGTAATGTACCTTCCCCTTACCCATGCATGTGTCAAAGCTCCCAAGGCTCCTTACAACTGAAATAAAGCTTTTTCCTCCTCAACTCCCTACAAGCCTCGACATCTAACTTGTCCTTCCTAGGCCACTCCTTCTAAGAGGACCTTTTGTCTTTGTTCTTCTAACGTATGAATGGTTTGGACAGAAATTTACTCTTAGGAATTGAATGCTCCATGTCGTATGCCTGTATGATAGCATTGTGAACTGACTCTAGTTTGAAAGCCTTAATCCAACCTCATAGTGGCTCAGATAGAGTATAATCAATCTATGCTTCAGTGCATTTGATACCATAACAAAGAGTCTTTGGAACTCATAAATATATGCATCCACAATACCACTCTGCTTGAGTTGTGCCAACTCCCTGACGTGCAATTTAGGATCCTTCTGGTCAAACCTATCCATCAGCTTCTGAGAGAAGTCCAAATAGGAAGTGATACTAACATGCCCCAAGGTGACTAACCCATGGTACCACCACTCGTGGGTCTTGTTGTGACCTTTTCACACATCGCCCCATTCAAAATGGGGACCCCTAATTTTTTCTCCATTCTGGTCTTTTTGTCTTTGGTTCCTATCTCTCTCTGTCTCTCTCTCTCTCTGTCCTTTTTTTCTAATGTCTACCTTTCAAGGATTGTGCCAGTCATTGAACTTAAACGTGAAATTTTGGCCAAATCTGAAAATTAGGGTTTCCACCTTTCTGGTCAGTTCGGGGTCAAATGAAATGGATGAATTGAAAATTGAGACTAACGTTGCTGTTAATGTGCTCCCAGTGGATTCTCAACAAATTTTCATCTGATTCTGGCTACTTACTATTTTTAGTAAGTGTAAAATTCAGGGCATTCCGTCAACACTTTTTGAAATTCCGACGGTCACACTGCATTCAGAGCACATCAAGTTACTCACGTGCAAAATTTGAGCAGAAACAGACAACTTGCTATTTTTTTAGCAGTCTAGCTTCCGGAGCAAATTTCAGGGCTTAGATGCAGAGTTTTTTCAACGCATGTCTAGAGATTCCTTCTGGGTTTTTCGAGACCTTCGCGATGGTGTGACATGCAAAGCAAGATAACGACTTTTAGAATTCAGTCTTCCGAGGCTATTTTTAGAGTTTGCATGTAAGGGTTTTCTTTGCATGTCTGCATATTCCTTATGGGTTTTTCAAGAGCTTCGTAGTGATATGACATGCAAACGGGGATCATCACTCATTTAGGAACTTACTATTTTTAGCAGGTGCATCCCGGAAGCCACCTCCCAGCACTTCAGAATCACGAGTTGATCGCAATGCAGCAGAAACGAGGACAAACAGCGATCATTTGATGTGCATGCAGAATGAATTAGGGTTTCTAGCTTCGGGGCCTGAAAAGAGGGGTAAAATGTCAGAATTTTCGGAAACCGGTGTAAACCACCGCGATCAGCATCCTTCAGGCTATTTGCTGGTAAAATTTGAAGACAAACAAAGCACTTAGTATTTATAGTAAGTCATTTTGGAAACAGGCTAAAAATAGGAAATCAGTTGCATGTGCCGATGTCAGCAGGCAGGTCACGTGGTGAGAAGCACGTCATTAAAATTTCAAGTCAATCGGGGCTGTGGAGATATCAGAAACGAGCAGTTACTATTTATAGCAAACCACCTTCAGAAATGGGCTAAAAATAGCAGGCCAACTAAAAATAGCAGTGTCAACAGGCCAACAAGGTTGTGAGGATGCACTGTTTACAATTTCAAATCATTCTGAGCTTCAGAGACGCAAGAATTGAAGGGCTTACTATAAATAGCAGGCATGGAGAGGTTGGCAGAGGTCAGAAAAATGGCTAAGTGTTGTGTTCATCCTTCACCACCAGGAAAATGCGCCCATCTCAACTAGAAGCCAGGAAAATCTTCAAGTGTTGGTAAAATCCTCCTGCCACCTCCAAATGCGCCCAAGTTGGTCGAGTAGAAGCATAAAAAAATTCTAAGTATAAACTTCATCCACCTGCCTAGGCAAAATGCGCCCACCCTCAAGGAGAAAGTTTAAAAATTTTCGAAGTGCTAGGTTTCGTCCTGTTCAAGGGGTGAAATGCGCCCAAGTTCACAAGAAGTCAAGGAAAGTCAAAGTGTTTCATCCTGCACATATAGCAAAATGCGCCCGCCTTGAGGATTGATTTTGAAAAAAAATTCTAAGGCAAGAACTCGTCCTCCACCACCCTCTATTTGCGCCCATCCTTCATCAAGTGGCAAATGCGCCCAAGAAGCAAGTCAAAGGAGTCAAAGGGTTTTATGCACCACACACAGCTAAATGCACCCACCTCTAAGCATGACATGCAAGAAAATTTTCTAAGTATAACTCTCATCCTCCTCAAGGCAAGAAATGCGCCCAAGCTAGAAAAAGTCAAGGGAAGTCAACGAATTTCATCCTCCTGCCATGCTAAAATGCGCCCAAGGAGAAGGAGAGAAGTTATGAAAAGTTTCTAAGTAAAAGAGGGTATCCTTCTCCACACCTCAAATGCGCCCCATGCAAGAATAAGCTAGATAAAGTCAAACAAGTCAAAATATTCATCCTCCATACATGCCTAAATGCGCCCAAATAGAGGCATGTGAGGACAAAAGTATCCATGCAAAATTAGAAAAAGAAAAAGGCCCACATGCAAAGATAATGAAGACAAACATGCAAGATGAGGACAAGCCAATCAAGGCATGTGCATGAAGACAAGGAGAAAGTACGTATACATGCATCCATGTAAAACTATAAAAGGTGGCGTTGGAAATTTTATTCCTCTCCTCTTATCATATGCGCCCAAGGAAGAAACTAAGGGGTCAAAGGTCAAAGGTGGCGTTGGAAACATGTTCTCCATGGCAAGTGATATGTGCCTAAGGTGGTCAATAAGAAGTGAAATATTGCTAGGCGTTTGAAGTATTATCCTTCCTCAAGTGTGAAATGCGCCTAGGATAAGTGAGGTGATAATTGCTAAGGTGTTGGGCTTTTAAATGTTCCTCTTCAAGTATGAAATACGCCCTTGGGGAGAAAATATATTCTCCATGACATATATAATGCGCCCAAGGCAGGGAAAAAAATTATCCAAGCAATTTGATGAAATAAAATTTTCACCACTGTCAAGATGTTTTCAAGATGATTTAAATTTTTTTAAGGCAAAGTATTTTCTTGTTTAGAAACTAGGCCTGGACCTTGAAGGTGGTTGAATTTTCCTGAAGCCCGAATGAATTGCCAGAGGTGAAGCCGGAAAATGTTAGCATTGCAGGATGGATTGATAAAAATTTCTCAAGTCTGAGCCACAGGATGTCCACTGAGATGAAGAACGGGATTAAATTTCATGATGAATTATTTTTCTAAGGTTCAAAATTTTAAATTTAAAAATGAACCAGTTCGTTGTACACCCATGAATTCAATAAATTCTGAAGAAAATTTTCTTCTAGGTATCAGACGTCTGCGATGAGGAATGGATTTTAAGGTCTTCCACAGCTTGCCAAGGGTTCTGAGGTAAAGATTTTTGATGGGCACAGGATTGATGAGTTTTCCTTGTTGGCGTTTAAATTCGCACCTCTGGAATGCGGATTTGAAAACGGACAGCTATGCACAGATAAACTGCTCTTCAAATTAAGAGGAGAAGCTCCCTCTTGCTGATGGTGTTTGAAAGAAAGTAAACTAAAACTAAGTTGCCTATCTTTTTGATCAGCTTAGAGCACAAGGTTTTTTAAACACAAACGCCGCAGCTGAGATTTTCTGATAAGAAGTTTCAACTACGACTAACTTAAACTAAGGACGTTCTTAACCTCTCAAGTAATAGCAGAGCAAGAGAAGTTAGAAATTAACAAGGTAGATTCTTTGACAAAAATACTTCAACAATCTCTCTTTCAACGAACACCTACACACTTCACTGCAAGCTGAAATAAAGATCATAAAAGTAGAACACTGATAACGGAAATCTGAGATTTTAGACCAAGGCAAAAGAGGCTCATGATTTTATTACTCAAATCTCTAAAACAAAAGCTCACTTCTAACATGCCTTGAACAAGAAATTGCAGCTAAGGAGGCTTGCAAACTTATTCTTAACACAATAGAAAACAGCAATCTTACTAACTCCTTGTTGGCTAAAGAGGCTCAACAATTTGCTTATCACAACACAAATGAACAATACTTGAGCAACAAATAGAAGGCACAATAGGCTCAGCGTTTTGTTCTCACTAGCACGGTTAAAGAAAACTAAATGAGCAAAGGCTCTTATTTATAGACAAGCAGAGGAGTAGGGAACCCTAAAATCTCCTTGCTTTCACAATCTAGGGCTTGCTTAGCAAGCAAGCTTTATTACTAAATCTAGAAAGATAAAACCCTAGAAAGCAGAAAAAGCGGGAAACGCCAACTATTACATCTTATCTTCTTTCTATCCTCAAAGAATGGATAAGGATTATTCCAAGAATAGAAAGAAAGCGGAAAAGAAAGTTTCTAGAAGAAAGCTGCTTTAAAACTCGATCACATCCGCTAGGAAGTTAGAGATTGTGTCCCGGTTCGGTGCATCTATGCCATCAACAGCAAAGCACCGCTTTTCAAGAATATCTTCAGCATCTGCAATAGATCTCAGGAAATCTTTGACCTCATTGGCCGCTTTATCGAACTTTGCTGACATCACTGAAATATGGCCTATCCTTCCGCCAACTGGATTGCAACTATGAACAACATTCTGGAACTGATTTTGTACCTCCTCAAGCCCGACGTAGGAACCGTCTTCAAGACTATACTGAGAGGGGATCTCTATGACGAATTCGCTGATGAAAAGAAGAGCTTCAACCACCCTTTGTCTGTAGGTGATGAATTCTTCGGATATCCTCTCATAAGTTTTAACTTTGAAAACGTGACGCTCTCTCCAAGCAAGAATTTGTCTTTTATGCTCCTTTGAAACTGCTGAACCGTAGGCTGTGTCTAAATCAGCAATGATAATCTCATGCCTAGGTTTTACTTCAGCCAATGTCTGTTCAAATCCTTGGATGCCTTGACGAAGCTGATGAGCGTTTTCTCTCAACTGGAACATCCGAGCCAAAATCTCCTTTCCTTTGACAATGAAGCTCTCGATCCACTCCTGAGTCTTTTTCCCACATATGACCAGCTGTCTTAATTGATGGTGATCAACTGGTGTCTCCAACACCTGGGGCAGCAACTAAGTTGTTTGTGAAGAACCACGAGCAAGGTTAGAAATGAAAAGTCTAAGCTGCTGATTTTCAGCCTTGAGGGCTGCCTTGTCTTCTCCATCTTTAAGCACTCTTTCATGAAGGTTTTCGGATACAACTTTGAAGAGACTCAAATCTGCATGTCTGGTATTTCTACCAAGATTAGCCTTGACCATGATGAAATCATCCATATTCACCTCATCCCTATTCTTATCTTCTGGGAGCACTGTAGTCTCCACGACTATCTCGTTATCAGGATTCCTATCAAAGTGAACTTGCTTCTTTGCCTTCTTCTTAGGAGGTTCCTGATAGATG
>VDFB02372146.1:0-62951 GCA_007258455.2 Sequoia sempervirens | reverse complement strand
AATTTTCTATAGATTCTATTCTTACATTTTTTTGAAATAATATAGATAACTTATTCAAATTTTTACGTCAAGTTGCCTAACTCTAATTTTTCTGAATTTTTCACCACTCAAGGGCTTGTTTTTTCTATGATGATCTTGCACATACCCATATCTTAGTTAAACAAACCTAATCTAAACATTTTTTTGAGAAATTTTATAGCTCTCATCATGCTCTATAATTTCAATATATCATGGCATACATTATTTTCCCCTCCATTCCATGAACATACAAACTTTTTGCCCCCCATCATCCACGTATCAAAGTGGGAATGTTGCCAGTTTGATCCCAAATCACCTTGTTGTAGTAGGTTATCAACACTTTCCTAGTGCTTTCCTTCCACCCAATCCTTCTTAGCATTCTTAGTATGCTAAAAATTCTTATCATCAACCCCAAGAGGCCTATTATGTCTCCAATTATTAGGTTTATTCCCCATATCAACCCTAAAATATGAGAGACATGGAAAACATTAGCATCTGAAATATATAATATTAAATTTTTAATAGAAGTTAAGGGCTATGAAATGATCAAATTTATTATCAAGCTTATCTTCATCAAAAACAAATTGAAACATAGAGAAGGCAACTTAGGGAGGGTAAGATTGTTGCAAAGGAAGAACAAATCAAGTAGATGATAGTTAGCATGAAAAAAATTGAATGCAAGAAACTAAGACAACCTCCCAAGTTCCTTGCTTCAACATCCCAAGTTTTAGAGGTTCTCAACCCCCTTAGAGGCCTATTCTTCCTCAATAGATTCAATGAACTCCTCAGCTTCCTTTGGAAGATCATGCACTAAATCAATTCTCTTTTCTATACACCATTTGCATTTTCAAAGGTGGACACATTGTTTGGTGAGCCAGTTGGTCTAGTGAATGAGAGAAGGAGGTGTTTTAGGTAGAAGAAAAGAAATCTATTAGTCATAATCCCCTATGTGTCTTCCAGACTAAATAACCAAACCTTCTGCAAGAAGAATTAGCTGAAACAACACACCAAGCAAATAAATGGTGATGAAAATAAGGATTTTCTACTCTTATTTGATGAGCTCCCTTATTGCATTGATAATGTTGGAGAGAGTGTATTATGCCTTCATCAATAGAAGAATTGGGAAACCAATAAAATATTGATGACCTTGTTAGCTTATTGTTCCATGAAGACATGTATGAGGATAAAAGGGGAAAAAATAGAAATTAAAGCTTTTCCCCAACCTGGAGAGGGTCCCATTGTTCAAGCATCTTAGCAAGAGTATGAGGACAATGTTATTCTCAATGATTAAAAAATTAATATGCATGAGGTTATTGATCAAGTTAAACATACACCATGTAGACACCTATGTTCTAAGGGAAGAGGATTGATGTTTCTTCAAGAATTCGAGAAATATTCCACGAGGAAGGAATGAGTAATATCATAGAAAATAATAAAGAAGGGATTTATGAGGATATATTCTAAGATGAGGTAGAGGAATTTTTCCTAGATATTGGCATCAAGCCATCATCTCCTAATCCAAAATATTATAAGTAGCAGGTGTATGAAGAGGAGGAATCCATACTTTTAGTTGAGCCATCAAAAGAAGCCCCTACTAGCCAACAAGAAATCAAAGAAGTAGAGCCCAAGAATGGTATGAACACTAGATGTTTGGACTTGGAACTTTCAAGAGGATGTACTATCAAGCATCTAGTTTAGTTGGAGATCAATAAGTCACCTTGGGTCATGCTTGTTCCTAAGCATGAGGATGAGCATCAGGGAGAGCATGATTTTCTTACCCATCCACTTCAAAAGGGATGTACTCATAAACATTTCAAGTGGATAAGTTAATTTAATATCAATATTTGAGAGGCACTACAACATCCTATTGAATGCCTATTGTTTCCCCTTTTATGGTTGATTATTCATGAACATGAAAAGCAACCCAAAATGATAGAAAAGGTAATTATTTTGGAAATCTAGCCAATAGTTTTGTTTAACATGTTTCTTATTAGTTAGGTTAGTTTTTATGCTAGGTTAGGTTTTTTTCCAAGAATTTCTTTGTAAACTCTATATTCTCATTAGTAAAATGTATGATTTAGGTTGTTTTCTTCTCTCCTAGTGAATTTTGAACATGTCTATTTTTTTGTGTCAAGGTAAGCTCTATTACAATTTTTATTGGATCATAATTTTATGCCCAATGGACTAATAATTCTTTTCGATCCCATGATTATCATATAATAATCTCGTAGAAATCACCAAAATTTTGACACTTTGTGCCCCCCTCAAATTATCTTGTAGGGATGTACCAATAGTTATTCCATTTAGGTTTCCCTTTCCTTCCATATTAGTTGGTCACCTAAACCTAAAATTCCAAAGTGACTAGTCCCCAAGTGTGAAGGACTATGATGAGGTTCCATATGAACTAGAAACAATTAGTTCCTAGTTCCAATGAAACCCCCAATAAAGGTTCACAATAGGGATGAAGCAACAAATGAAAAAGGAAAGAAAATATAGGAAAAAATAAAGGAGACTACCTATGAAGTTTCTTAGAGAAACAAGAATGAGCATAGACAATTTTGGAGGTTCTTGGAACTACCAAAACCTCCAATAGATTCCTACTCCCCTATGAGCCTTAACAATAGATGATAAGAAGGTTTTAGGTGACTAGGGAAATTTTGATGCAAGGACTAGTCAAGGATTACTCCAACAATGTGCAAAGGATGATGCTAGAGTACCATTTTCCTACTCACCCTCTCTATAATGCAATTAAGTCTACAACTACTAATGTCCAATCCATCAGAATTTAGAGGCTGTTTTTAATATTTTAGGCACAATTTTAAAGAAAATAGTGGTCATCCATGATTATAATTTTATTGTTGTAGGGTGATCCCATAATACTAGTTTACAATTTTTGGCCAAACTAGACATTGAACTGAATTTTTTTAAATAAATCTTTACTTTCAAGCACATATAGCGACTAAACCATAAGGAAATTGAAGATGATGCAAACTAGTAATTTGTGAAAAAATTTCTATAGATTCTAAATTTTTGGAATCATATTGCACTTCTTTTTCCATATCCTTTAAAAACTAGTTTTTAACAATAAACACCAATTTTAAAGAGTGACGTTATTGGCTAACACAACTTTTTTTTTCTATGAAAGATAAAATTCTATTTATTTTGAATTTATATTTGTAACTACGATATATAGTAAATGGAATTGGTTTCATAGAATTTCATTGAATATTTTTTCTTAATTAAGTTTCAAAGTCAACCTAGTTATAATTTAGACATGATTTACTGGCTAAAACATAGCTTTTTTTTATGTATCAAAATTTTATTTTATTTTTTTTGTTAGATCAAGGACATCAATATCTAGTGCATAGATATTTTTCAGATTTTTTTATAATCTACTATTTTTCCACATGTGAAGAATAGAGAGCCCGATTGGTGAAAAACCTACATTCACAATAAATAAAAAATAAATATAATAATTAAATTAAATTTATTTAAAATTATACTTTTTAGGAAGCTTATAATAACGACTACATACTTACAAAAAATAAATTTTAAATAATTCATTTGATTCCCCAAAAGGTAAATCAAAAGTGGTTTTTAATCAACATTTTAATAGGTGTAAAGGACACTCCATTATAGGTATGGTTTAAAACTAGCAGGGTTCTATACAAGGGGGTTTGATCTAAGGTGGTTTGATCAAACCATCTTCAATTGGAATCCTTTAAATGGAACTTTTCAAGGCTTAAATCGTTATATTTTAAAAAAATATGTGATTTTAGAAAAATTAGGATCTCCAAGAAAGTGTAAACCACTATTGTGGGATCACCCTATAGACCATCCTTTTCCAAATCGCATTACTTGGCTACCTTTTGTAGCAAGTTTTATGGGCATCCCTACAAGATTGTTTAATGTTAAGGAAACAACATGTAGTTTTTGATGTCTTTTTACTTCTACATTGAAGTATATAGCTTGTTAAGCATCATTTTTAATGGGTCTCCTTCCTTGGTTTTCTTCTCTAGAGATTTCCATCTATGTATTTTTCTTCTTCTTTAAAACAAGCTCCATGCCTCTAAATGAATAAATACTGTTATTTTCACCTCTTCTCACTTCTTGAACTCTATGTAAAGGTTATTTATCTATATGTTTGAATGATTACTAGTTATCTCCCATTTCTATGTGTTGTGTTAAGCAAGTTTGTAGGGGCTAACTGTAGATATTTCTTTTCTCTTTTAGTGTTTTCCAAGCCTTAACCTTCATACACACCTCTAGGAATTGATATAATAAAGATTTGTGTTGGTTCTCCTAGCAATTTATCCACTTCTCTATGTTGTAGTGCCCATAGGAAGAAACCATTAATCTAGGTGCATAACCACCATTTCCCTTTTATGTATTCCTTCTTCCTCTTTTTCCTTGAGAGATAATAGGATGTGATTAGCTTTAGGGTTTTTCAATGCTAGGTTGGACCAACTCTTTGCATCTACGTTAGGAGTGAATCAACCCTTTATCTAAAGGTTTGATCTCATCTGTAAGGTCCCACACATTGAAATCAACCCCATGTTTTCATTGAGCAATTGAATTTAGTATTCAACAAAGGGTACAATTCAAATTGACAACAAGGACAATAAGAAAATGTGCTATATTTTTTCCTATTTTTCTAGTCAATCATGGCTAAAATGCATTACCACTTGTACAAGACATAAAAATCAATTTGCATTCCCACCATCCTAGAAAAAGTACAACTTATAATTTGCTAATATATGTTCCACCCTTAAGGATTTTGAAACAAAGATGAATAAATCAAACCCTAGGGATACTAGCATGTAACACAAACAAACATGTCCAACAAAAATTCACTAAAATCTACAATAAACCCCTACAACAATAACCATACCATAATAGTTCATATACCGCTATAGATGTAATCAAAGGGGTCAACTCAATACCTCAACCTCCACCTCCCTCATCATCTCCATTTCTATTACAACCATCAACAAACATTTTATTCCTCAAATCATGACCTTTCTAATAATTAAACCAAATCAACTCAACTATAACACTTGTCTGAGGAAAAGCTTATATGTGATATGCTTTATCCAATTTAAATACTTGTATAAGGAAAAATCTATATGTATACCAAAAAAAATCTTGATATTCACATATATGATAACTACAAAGCCTGACTATAATTTTACTACAATTCTCCAATTCTTGTTGCCAAGATTCCTCATTATCCCATAAAGCTAAGTGCCAAACATTATATTGATTGACCAAAACCAAAAAACAGAGAACAAAACACAAAGCGAGATGAAGGGCAATGCAATAATTTCAATCGAGGAATCTTGGATGTCATAGTCCATTCAAGTAAAATGAATCCTTGCTCCAAGCTAGTGGATGGTTGCTTTTGGCTTTAATCTCTTGCAAAATGTTGGTGACCATTCCAAGAAAATCCTAGGTGTAACCTGTTGACTTGCCAGATCCAAGCCCAAAAAACAATTGGTTTCAGCTGCCTATAGAAGATCTGAATTTATAATTTCTTCCCAAAAGAAGCACAATGGCGTTTCCTAGACATCTAATGAATCTCCAACAAATAAAGGTCGGAGAAGTTCTGGTAGTATCGATCCTACTACCTCTCCTAATAATAATAATAATAGCAGCAAAGAATGCTAAGAAGGGAAGAGGTAAAAGCATTCCTCCTGGAAGCCTAGGACTGCCTCTAATAGGGGAGACCCTTCAATTCCTGAGGGCACAAAAATCCAACCAAAACCAGCAGTGGATAGAGGAAAGGGTTGCAAGATATGGCCCTGTCTTCAAAACATCTTTACTTGGATGCCCCACAGTGGTTCTCACCGGTCAAGTAGGTAACAAATTTCTCTTGCAAAATGATAACAACACGATTATAAATAAGAAACCCAAGACAATGAACATGATTTTGGGGAAGAAAAACTTGTTTTCACTTTATGTAGTAGATCACAGGCGGATGAGAGCTGCCATCATGCAATTCATGAAGCCTGAAGCTTTGCAAAAAAATTTGGGCAGAATGGAATCAGTTATTCTACAGCATTTTGCCAATTGTTGGCAAGCAAAGGAGAATGTTTCAGTGTGGCCATTGATGAGGAAGCTTACCTTCCAAGTGATATGTGATCTTCTGTTCAATTTAAAGGGCAGTGCAGAAAGGGAAATATTGGGCAAGGAATTCAATATAGCTATGATGGGTTTTTATTCTCTTCCCTTTGATTTCCCAGGGACTACTTTCAAGAGAGCTTTGAAATCTCGTTCTCGCATATACGAACGCCTATCTTTGTTGTTGAAAGAGAGGAGAAGGGAAATATCGAATGGATAGGCCACACCTTCTCAAGACTTAATGTCATGCATGATGATAATGAAGGATGAAAATGATGAGACTCTTGCAGAAGAAGAAATCATAGATAACATGATGGTGGTTATGGTGGGTGGTCATGCCACTACCTCTGTTCTTCTAACACATCTTATAAGATTGTTGGCACTGCACCCACATATCTATCACAACATCCTTCAAGGTAAAAAAAAATCCTCTCCAGTTGATTTCAATCTTCTCAATCTGTTTCAATACTGTCATCTTACATAATATTTGTCTGGGTTATCAACTTTCTATGAGATAGAGCATAGAGAGGTCCTAGCAGGAAAAACACCAGATGAGCCCCTGACATGGGAATGTATTAAAAAGATGGAATACTCATGGAAGGTGGCCAAAGAAACGTTACGTTTGGTGCCTCCAATCCTTGGTTCTTTTAGAAAGGCCATCAAAGATGTAGAATATGGAGGTTATACAATTCCCAAAGGTTGGCAGGTAAGATTTTGAATACTGTGAAATTTTTACAGTCTATAGTAGATTAGCTTGATAATTTCTGGATTTGATCATGTAAGTAATTTTTTTGTCAACATTTTAGATCATACTCCATGATCTATCATCATCATAAGCAATTCTCTTTTCTAATCAATTCATCCTGATAATGAATCATAGACTATGATTTGAAACATTATTAACATTTTTTTTCCTTTTCACTGAACAATTTTATTGGGTCACAAGTACACACTGGAATGAAGAGATTTTCAAGGATCCAAATACTTTTGATCCATCTCGTTTCAATGAGCCTGTTCCACCATATAATTTCATGGCATTTGGTGGAGGACCTCGCATCTGCCCTGGATATGACTTCTCAAAGATGGAGACCATAATATTTTTATACCATCTAGTATCTCGATACAAATGGTCTCTTATAACTCAGGATGAAAAAATTGCCAGGGAGCCTGTACCGGTTCCAATCTTAGGATTGCCAATCAAACTTCAAGCCAAAGCCTTTTCAGAAATGAATATATAATTATTATATTTCTTGAGGAATTCAAGGACATAGTGTTTAAAGTGTTGGGTGGAAGTGTGCATATTTTGCACTTTTGAAGTTCTTCTTTTAGAGATTGTTTATGTAAACATTGTTTATCCGTATGATCTTTTAGGGGATAATTTTTGCTATAAAAGAATGTATACATAGTTGTAAAGGAAAAGAGATTTTGTATTAGTTAATTAGGTCAATTTAATTAAATAAATATAATTAATTTAGATTAATTAAATTGGATTAGAAATGGTAAGTTAGTCAATTGTATTTTGTTATTTTAAAACATTAATAAGAAGATAAGTGTAATAAGTTCAAATTTTGAAGAGTAAATGTTCAATAGAGAAGACTTTTTAATACATGTCTAATGTTAAATTTAGAAACAATGTATATTTTTTATTGAAGTGTTTAGGTGTTTGTGTAAAGTGGAGACAAAGTTGTAGTCATAGATCTATATCTTATTTTTAGTTAGACTTGTCCTAACAACCAATGGTGTTCTTCATTTTAACTTCACCATATGCATGATGGTTTTTTCTACTCCTCCTATATATGTGCAAACTTCATCATATATGTAACAATTATGAGACAAGTTCTTCCAAATCAACCCCTCAAAATTGAACAAGATAAAAATAGTGAGTAAAAAACTAAGTATGCAATTTTTTTAATCTTTTATTGTACCAAATTGAAATGTTTTCTTATTGATTACTCCTTAGAATGAATGATTCTCTAATTCATTAGATGTTTCCTTAATGTTTAGAATGACTGGCTAATTTAGTAGATGTTTACTTAATCTTTATAATGAAATAGTGGTTGTCTTTAGATACTAGCACATAACATCATTTTTCATCAAACATGTGTTCATTTAGCTCAAGTTGAATGGGAGTATGTAGCTAAATTTGATTCTACATTTTTTAAATGGAAGAGGACAAGTTTGTGAATGTGAAGTTGCTTCTATGACCATTGACTTGTCTCAAAATTGCTAATAATCAAATATAAGTGAAAATAGCTAAATGAAAGTAGATGCATACACAAATATGATAGGTAGATGGATAAGGTGAATGTGTTAGAGTAAACTACCTGAAATCATCTAATTAATTAATTAGGTACCTTTTTTTATTACACTTAAGCTAAATTTAAGAGTGATTTTGTATTTTTAAGTCATTTTTTTTTCCTCATAGCATAGAATGAGGTCCTCACCTAGGATTTCATCTATGTTTCTTTTTTATTTTTCATTTTATAAGGGTTCATTATACATCATTTAATCATCCAATCCATTAATTTATTCAATACAAAATATCAATCATCATGTTTTTTTTATCAATTCAATTGTCAATGGTGCATAACAAAATTTTGTTCCTTTCTCTCTCTATGTGATAGGTGTTTTGATTATAGGTGATTTATAAAAGTTATGTGTGATTTATGAAAGTTATGGGCTTCAACAATCAACTCCAATAGAATGAATAAGAGTATTTGGATAAATAGAGAGACTAAGACTAAATGTATAAAAATATGTATATGTACAAATAAAAGACTAGAAGAATGAGCTCAACTTCAAAGAAAATTATATCATTTATCATTATAGATATAAGTATCACAATATTTATTTAAAATAGATACAAAACTAAATTAAAAATGGCATAAATATACACACTTCATCCTTGCAAATATATTTCTTAATATAAACAACAATTAAATCTAATAAATATAAATTATAAATCATTTCTTATTAATTTCATAATCAATTTAAAATTTTATATATAGAAAGAGAATCTTTAAAATTATAAAAAATAGATTTTTTTTTAATTTCACAATAAACTTTAAAATAAATATTCAAATTATATTTATGTCGAAGGCATTTTCTTATTTGAGCTTCACAAGCTCATTTTGTCCCTAGATGGTGGAAAAGCAATGATACGCCTTGCAAGATGATTGAAGCAATATCAACCATTGATTCTTTTCACTGATAATTGTATAAACAAAGGCTTGAGGAGATGTCTTATTGAACACATTGGGTAGACTATCTTCTTCAATGCAGATTAGATAGCAATATAATCAAGTTGCAGAGAAAAATCAAATATACTACAGCAATATTCCATGGCTCAGAGTACTGATCATTTCATTAAATATTTACAATTTTCTTGAAATCAACACTCAGAGTCTGCAGTCAATCTCCACTTCTGAAATGGTAAGATTAAAAGTAACCAATGTATTATAGAATGGAAGAATGAGAGGGAGTGTTCGCTTGGTTTTAAATTTTCAAACCCTAAATTCATAGAGTATTGTGCATTAGGGTTTGAAGCTATGTAGAAATGGCAGAAGCTACAAATGGGGGCTCAAAACCCTCAAAATCTTTTGGAAGCAGTTACGAAATAAACATAGAAAGCTTCACTAAAAGATTGAACATTTTGTATGGCCACTAGAAAGAGCATAGGCAGAGCTTCTTCGGCACCTGTGAGGTGATAACAGCTTTCGCACCTCCACCATCTAAAGATTTGCATCATTTGAAGTCATCGACATTGCACTAATCTATAAGTTATTCAATTAAATCATGTTTCCTTTGTTCTTTGTTTTAATTCTTTTTGGTTCATATTAAACTCTACAAACCCTAGGTTTATATGGTTTTATAAATACTTTCTTTTAAATTTGCAAACCCTAGATTCATATTGTAATGCCCGTCATGCAACCTAGAGAACACAAACAAAGCAAATAATTTTTTTTTTTAAACATCACAATTGAACATACAAGAACATTAACCATAAACACATAACACATTACATTACACTAGTACACTTAGTTCTCTGGGGCACGCGAGGTTACTTCACAAACAACTAACAACGAAACAAAGATAACAACAACACTATTCACTACTTATAGCTATACTCAATGATCACACAAGTTACAAGAAAAGATAGAAGTGATTTACTAACTTTGACAATAGAGTCTACTTAGGTCAGCTTAACATACCTCTTACATTCTATTTTATCGACAAGTCCTTGCTTCCAATGCCTATACCTGCAAGGTCTACATGACTTGGTACACACATCAGGTCAAAGATAGTTAGCACATGATCACTAAGAGAAGCTATATAAATCAATAGTAGTTTTTACGTTACCGAAAATAAATGACAAGTCTCAAACAAGACTCAGAAGAACAGTCCTAGGGGCCCGACCTAATGTCTCGGGAGCTCATCACTTGATGGCCTTGCCTACGTATATAATTCACAGAGGCACCGTAGTTCGACAACTTGAGCTGCTCCAACTCATTGACTGACCAACCAAGGGTTCACTCATAAGACATTCAAGGAGGAAACTACCCAAACACAAAGTAACACAACACCACAAATACACGCTAAACTCAAACCTCTATTCGTAAGCATTATGTGACCCATACACAATTACGTACTAGAAGAGTGGGTATGCAACCCTTTCTAGGGTCCATTACCCCAGACAGTTTCTTAGGCGGCTGCCACCCACTTAGGTGAAGCCGAAGACTGAAGAACTAGGTAAGCATATTCTTGCAACAACAAAATAAAAATAGCCTACTCAAATGTTTATTCATACTTGCACAAGAGTTTTAAAAGTCACTATCCCTATCAAGGACTTATGAATCAATGGTAAAAGAATGCAAGGAAAAATAATCATTCAAGAAATTGTCTAAATTCATTTACTTGCATTGGCCTTCTCATTTTTAACACTTCTACACTTATACAACAACAACTTTTAATCTAAAGTCAATTAGATATGGATGATAATACTGATTTTCCAATTATATCTTTTTAATTATAAATCATTTATTCCTTCTTAATAGAGATGTCATTCTTAATTAAAATATACTATAAAATAAAGATAGGCGTATCTAAGGTAAAACTCCATATAATAAGAAAAAGAATGATTCATTGATTTACCTATGTCCACATACCTACATCTGAAAAGATACACAAATTTATTTCCCTATTATCTAGTTTTAACCCCATTCTTATATTTATTTAATAAGATCATAACCTTCTATTAATGAAATATAGATAAGTAATTTTTTTTTCAAAATAACCTATAATTAAATATAGTTAACTTTTTCTTTTAACTTAATCTAATTTATTCACTTAACAAATTTCGCAATAATTGACTTAACTACTAACATTATAAATAAAAGCAAGGTATTATGATCTATCCATTAATCCAATTTAGACGAAAATCGCACCACAGGATAAACCAATTCATTAATACCCAAATGATTATATTCTCTATATATATATATATATACATATAAATATAACCCATCTTTCCTCTAACACTTTCGCTCAATAGTTAAACACAGTCTAAAATGAAGTATATTTATATATAGCTATTCATAAATATAGATGCATATGAAAATATAAACTTATAGATCAAATGCAGCCACTGCGATGGATTGACAATGGAACCAAAGGAATTATTTAAGTCTTTAAAGTTTCCTATTGTGATCAACAACTTCCGATATGACAGGTTGACAACGGAATCGGGAGGGGGGGGTTGGAGCGAGAGGGCTATTTGATTCTATACACCCTACCATGACCAATTGTCGCTGCTGTGACAAATTTGCGAGTGGAATCAAAGGATTTAATTAACCCATGACCATGGATTCGATAGAGAAAAAAAAAAAAAAACAATATAGAGGAATCAATGAATGGAAAAAAAATTTGTTTGGGCAAAGGTTAATAAGATAGCCATAAGATTATGGGCTCTGGAAAGCATGCATTTAATTTGAATCTCAAGCACATTAGTTCACCCGAGAATGACCAAGACAGAAAAAGATAACCAGCGCCTATTATAGTCACCCTATGAAATCGAAAGACAGACACCATATCCAATCAATATGAGCAAGAAGAAGAGTATCGTGGGGATGAAGTCCGCCACGCATCATCACAAGGAAGATTTGTCAAATAAGTTTGAGAAAGGAATTGTTTGGCTAAATACTCGGTGAACAAAGGCGTTCCTGTACAAAATCGATAGATGATTCAATAAAGCTCGATAGACTTTGGTTCGCAAATAAGGTCCAGGTATTTTGGCAGCAGTTGCTTTATGACTTAGGCACAGGAATACGGATTCAGTTTCCTACAGATAAATGTGGCAACTATTGAAATTGAAATCATATTAAAATAAAGACCAAGCACATAGGAATTGGTGTTTTCTTGGGTGCACTAAAATTGTAAGTGAGAGAAGGAATGCTCGGGAGAATACCTAGGATTTCTTCTCCTCCGCATGGATAACCCTTATCCTTCCATGCCAGTTGGTGGCGCGATAGATTCGTTGCCTTTTTTTTATAAATGCCTCAGACCCCTTTCAATCTTCCATCAAATGGGCATCTGCGACGATCTCCTTCACGGAATAATTAATATGGCTCCGAGAAAGATTCGTTGCCTTTTTCATAAATGCCTTAAAAGATGTAAAGCACGAAATCAATGTTCTTGCTGAGAATACTGGTGATGCTAAATGAAACAATCTGAAAAGTAGGCCCGCACTAAATAAAATTTCAAGCAAACGCAATTGGAAGCCAAATTCACAACCTTTGTCAGTCGCCTCACTACTTGGGCCATGATGGGAGTTTTGGGACAAGTGTGTGCATCCCTAAGAGATAAATGATGGAGAAATTTGTAAGATACTGAAGTTGCTTGAGTACGAACAGACATGGACGGATAACGTGATAGCATGGACAAGGTATATGGATCGTTTTTAAAAAAAAAAGTGCCACAAGGAGACGTCCTCATGGAATGCAATGATTGCTGGATAAGCCCAAAAGGATTATCAAGGAAGCTCTCAAAATCTTCGAATTATTGATACACTTTGGAATGCCTCCTAATATAGCAAGCTTTGCTTATATTTTAAATGCACGCTGTCATGCAAGTTTGAGAGTTGTGCACACCACACACCTCAGTGACCCTTATTGCGCTGCACATATGGTTGATCATTTGGGGTGCGCGGCTGGCCTTCATACTCGCGCGGGCTATCATGGGGACGCCCTAAGGTACCTATGGTTCCTATCAATCATATATGAATGAAGGCTGAGTATTTCCAGTGACATCACTATTTATTTTGTTATCTAAACAATAATATATTTGTAGCCTTTTTACTACTGATTTAACCGTTACAGACAAATCAGTTAATCCAGTGCCAAAGAACGACTATAGAAAGAAACATTCATTCTAAAGAGAGGGAACAAATACAGGTAGGGTAGATCCACTACAAGATTTCATGCGAGGAAGCAACATCAACTCCTTACACAAAGTCAGACCAGTCCTAAATCATAGTCCATAAAAATTACTAACGACTCTTTTCCAAAATCTGATGTTTTCATAATAAAAGAGAGAGATCTTTGATAACAAGCTATATCAGGGATTGCAAAAATCAAAGATAGAGTGATGTCTGTGATATTCACATACCTAGTCTGCACAAAGCTTGATTCCATATCCACGAGGCTAGATCCATTAACGCAGTAAAGGAGTAGCATGTACCAACAATCTCCTACCTACCCCCGTGAATTCACTTCTTCCCAAATCTCTAGCAAAAACCTATAATTTAACAGAATAACCTGCAGACCCCCCAAAATTTTCAATTATAAAAAATAAAATAAAAGATATTACCCATTGCTTTCAAAAGCTCATCAAAATCATAAATAAAGCAATTATATTTTTAAAGCAAGTTTTTTCATTTAGATCCGAGTTTTCATTCGTTCTCACATCTTTTTCAAACTTTTATTTTTTTATTCTTCAATATTTTTTTTTGTTTTAAATCAGCTTTTGCAAGCTTTACTTGCAAGGCACATTATCCAGTTAGTTTAAATAATTTATTCTAACAATTATCCTCAATAAAATAATTAATTAAAATAATAAACACTATTTAATATTTTAATTATCATCTAATAAACTCATGACTTTTTAAAAAAAACATAAATAAAACATTTAAAAAATTTAAATACAATTTGATCTAATATTTTAATAAATAATATTACCCTTATTTAATTAATTCAATCACAACATATAAAATACCATTAAAAGCCCTTGTCCTATCTTTCTCTTCTGACTCCTTAGCCAAACTACCTGCACATCTCAAGTGAGAATGGAGGGGTACTACACATATGGTATTGTGCATCGACGTTTGAAGTTGTGTAGAAATGGAAGAAGTTGCGAATGGGGGCTCAAAACCCTCAAAATCTTCTGGTAGTGACTACAAAATAAATGTAGAAAGCTTCACTAAAAGATTATTCGAGTCAAGTCAACCTCGAACTGTATGGTGACAGTAGGCCTCGACTAATTCACTTGTTGGATGGTTGGTATTATATTTTAGCTTTATGAAATGTCTTAGGTGGTTTATATTCTCACAAGTTCACACTATTAATGGCTTATGGAATGACAATTACATGTTGCAGACTGATTCATACAAGGAAACTGGTTGCTACAATCTTTTATGTTCTAGCTTTGTGCAAACTAACAAGATTGCAATTGGTGCTACCATATCACCTGTTTCCAAGTTCTCTAGAACACAACATGGTATCACCATGCTCATCTGGAAGGTGAGCATTATTTTCCAAAGAATGGTCATGTTTGTTCTTTTCATTTAATCACTATAATGTTATCAAGTACAAGAAAGGAAGGAAAGCCCGCAAGGTTGGACTAGTCTTAGAGTTATATTTTAATATCATAGTGTTTGAACGTTGATTTGGAGGTACAAATCTGGTTTTATGTCAAGATATGATCAAATCTCCATGAGAGAGATATTGACATTCAAATGGGTATGTTGAGTTATCCAGATAGATTTGGTATTAAGTGTCAAAATGTAAATTTTTAGAGCATATTATATTTTTTCCTTTGGGTTGGTGCATGGTTTGAACTATATTTGTTGTATTGCTTAAAAGTAGTCAAAATATAGCAAGCTTCATGCCCATGAGCTACTAGACTCATTTTCCAATCTCAAGATGATTTTGACTGAATTAATTTCCATGCCATAAGCCACTACCCAAGCTAAAAAAATTTATCAAATTATTAATTTAACAAGTGTACTTAGCTTGTATTTAGATATTTGTCTCATTTTAATAGACTTGGGAAATTGACTTTTATCGGAGCTAAGTTTCCATTAAAGCACAAATCTTGATCAAAGGTGGAATTAAATGAAATATCCAAATTATAATCACTAAAAGATATAAATACATATATATTTATACAAACTATGCCTTTGAAAACTATTTTCCATAAATAGTCATTTCTCCTATCATTTCACTCATACACATCAGTAATATATACAAGTGAATACAAGGCATACACACACATCTTTACTATGTTGAATCATGGAAATTATATACAATATACTTCTATTCCTTATTGAATCTTATTCTTATATGTCAAATTTCTTGTTCCCACATCTAAAAGCTCCCTACTTAAATTTTATTCTAACATCAATGTTGAACTCTTCATAGGATCTTAAACAGGGCAATTGGTGGATGGAGTTTGTAGACAACACATTGGTGGGCTACTAGTCTTTTGAACTATTTAGTCATCTTGAAGATCATGCAAGCATGGTGAAATGGGGAGGTGAGGTAGTAAATCCAGAGCTAAGAGGAAAGCATGCTTCCACTCAAATGGGAAGCAATCATTTTGAAAAAGAAGTATTTGGTAGAGCAAGTTACTTTCAAAATCTAGAGATAGTGGATGGTGATAATAGATTGAGATTTGTTGATGCCATGTATAATTTAACAGAGCACACCAACTATTACAATATACATAGTACGTATATCAGTGATTAGGGTAACCATTTCTAATTTGGTGGACTAGAGAGCAACTCAGGGTGTCCTTAGTAAACAACCAGTGTACTATTTCATATTTTGTTTTGGAGGGATGATGCCCTAAAGATGAATGATGTGGTTCACTATAAACTTCCCAAGAAAGTTTCAATACCTTATAATAAAATTTTATCCATCAAAGCTTGCACAACTAGTCCACTAATCAATTTCTCTTTGGAAGGACTATATCTGTAATACTATCATCTCTCACTTCTATTGTACCATTTCATTCTTGCATGGGGAATTTCATTTTTTCCTCTTGGCACATGAACTGTTTGACAAAATCCCCTAAAGAAATGTTATCTCATGGAATGCAATGATTGTAAGATATGCACAATATGGATTTTGCAAGGATTCTCTCAAAATATTTAAATTAATGAAGCACTTTGAAACATATCCTGGCATTATAAGCTTTGCTTGTGTTCTATATGAATACAACCATGCAAGTATAGTGTCTTCAAGATAGTCATCCTAGGAAAGAAGGTCAACCATTCAAGCATAATGATCAACTGTAGGTTTAATGTAGTAAGGGTTACTCATATGATTGAAATATCTATTGGTGTACTCTCCCTATTCCCTCTTTGTATATCCCTCTCTTTCTCAAGTCTTCTCTTTGTTCTTTAAGTCTCACTAGTTTTTCCTCTATTTCCATACCCACCCTTTCTCTCTCCTTCTCTTGCTCTTCCCCCCTCTATCCCTCCCTCTTTCTATCCCTATCTATACCTCTCTCTCTCTACTGCAAACATAACATGACCCTACTAGTAATGGATCCTAATTATCTTCCTCATTCAAAGGTTTTTTTTAATCATGTTTTGATCCTTATAAAAGGATGCATAGTTGATTTGAACCTATCACTTCTCCATTGAGACCTTTGTTGCAAAAACATCATTTGCTAAATGGCCTACCAATTTACCTCACGTATTGCAAAATGTTTGCACAAAATAGACCAATATTTTTCCTAATTGACCTTCCACACCTCTTCGGCATTCCCATTGCACACCAAGGTGTGATTTCTAGTTAAACTATATTATATAAATTATTAGAAACAACACCCTGCCCCATTTCTCTTGACCACCTTCACTTTGTATAAGTAGGATTACACCACCGTCCATGCTAAGAAGGTTACCATTTATTTCTTCATTCAAAATTATGATCCTCTAATTATATCACTACTTTAAGAGATCATTAAATGTACACTATATTTTATGAAACTATAACCTTAATATTGAGGATGTCCTAACTTAGGGAATGATTCATTTTTTCACTCCTCCAAAAAAAATTTCTTAATTTCCACAAGTTTTTTTATTTTAAAATACTTTAATTTTTTTATAAATAAATAAATAAGTTAGGTTAGATTAGTTAAAAAATAAATAATTTTAGCATATAACGTTAAGATTAAAATAATAAAATATTTGAAATTATGTAGTTTAATTTCAAGTTTAGATTAAAAGATGTATTATTAAAGATGTTGAAAATCTATTTTTCAATGTATATAAATAGGATTTTTTTAGATGAATGTCTTAAAGAAAATTAATTAATTGTATGTCACTCTTCTCAAATTTATAAATTAAATTATGCATATTACTTTAGTTCAAGTTTGTATATGCGGAAATGATCTCTACATCATAGAAGTGAGCTTGATCCACATAAATGAACTTGTAGATAATTGATTATTATAATAGATGTACCTTAATCTATTGTATATACAAAAATGATCTCTACATCATAGGATATCCTCGTCCTCAATCATAAGGAAATCAATAGATTCCTTCATTGATTTGACTCACCTAAGGGTTGCAAGTTAATTCTTTGTGTGGATCTCATTTCCTAATGAAATAGTGAGAAATAGGTTCATTATACCCCCATTTCAAATTGACCAAAAACACACACAAAAACCATATTTTCCCTTATTTCAATGAATAAGATTTCTTGAAGGCATTGGCCAAATTATTGGAAAATATAATGCTTCTAATAATATTCTTCTCCCTCATAATCCAAACATTCTTCAATACTACCTTTTGAACCCCAATCACATGCCTTTCCCATCCATCTTCTCACTTTCTCTTCTACTACTCATATGGCATTCTGAACCTTCTTCTATGGCTTCATGCTCATGAACTACTAGACTCATTTTCCAATCTCAAGATGATTTTAACTAAACTAGTTTCCATGCCATAAGCCACTACCCAATCCAAAAAAAATTATCAATTTTTTAATTTAACAAGTGTACTTAGCTTCTATTTAGATATTTATCTCCTTTTTATAGACTTGGGCAATTGACTTTTACCGCAGCTAAGTTTCCATTGAAGCACAAATTCTGATCAAAGGTGGAATTAAATGAAATATCCAAATTATAATCACTAAAAGGGTATGTGCAGGATCATGAGGGGCCAAAAAGTGGCAATATTATGAGTATTTGTAGGGTATGTGGCTGATGACTTTTTTTTACCCAAAATTGATGAAACGAAAAGGGTTTTTAGAGGAGATTCTCATCTTTCCACCAATATAAATTATTCTTTAATTTGAATTTAATCAATAATTATTATTTATTTTCTATTAGAATTACGACTAAAGTCTTGATCGATAGGTTGATTCAAAAACATTTATAACTTTCAAATGGTATCACATTTTTTAAATCCAAAACATGCATCACATTCTATGCTTCACATACTATAGGATTAAAAAAAGAAAAATTAAATTTCATGAAGTTTTGACCAAGTTAAGGTGGTCAAACATATGAGTTTTTATATTTTTTAAAAGTTGTAATAAAAAATTCATAATTAATTATTTACTTGGAAAAAAATTACAAAAAATATGCATCACATCCTAACATGAGTCCTCTACTTATATATAAAATAAAAAAATATTATCATTTTATTATGGTTAGGTGCTTGGATGACACCTACTTAGTTTTTCCCCAAATTTAAGTACTCGCATTGAAATTTCAAAATTTCACCAAATAGATTTTATTTATTTTTAAATAAACCTAGTAGTTTAGAAATTAAATTTAATTTTCTACATATTCTATTCTTACATATTTTTGAAATAATATAGATAAATTATTCAAATTTTTACGTCAAGTTGCCTAACACTGATTTTTTCTAAATTTTTTGCCACTTAAGGGCCTGTTTTTTCCATGATGATCCTGCACATACCCAAAAGATAAATCCATATATATTTATACAAACTATTCCTTTGAAAACTATTTTCCATAAATAGTCATTTCTCCTATCCTTTCACTCATACACATCGGTAATACCCACAAGGGAACACAAGGCATACACACATTTACTATGTTGAATCATGAAAAATATTTATAATATACTTCTGTTTCTTATTGAATCTTATTCCTATATGTCAAATTTCTTGTTACCACATCTAAAATCTCCCTACTTAATTTTATTCTAACATCAATGTTGAACTCTTCAAAGGATCCTAAACAGGGCAATTGGTGGATGGAGTTTGTAGATAGCAATTTGGTGGGCTATTGGCCTTCTGAACTATTTATTCATCTTGTAGATCATGCAAGAATGGTGGAATGGGGAGGCAAGGTGATAAATTCAGAGCCAAGAGGAAAGCATACTTCCACTCAAATGGGAAGCGGTCATTTTGTAGAAGGAGGATTTGGTAGAGCAAGTTACTTTCAGAATCTAGAGATAGTGGATGGTGATAATGGCTTGAGCTATGTTGATACCATGTCTACTTTAGCAAAGCACACCAACTGTTACAATATACATAGTACCTATAACAGTGATTGGGTAACCATTTCTAATTTGGTATCCTAGGGAGCAACTCAGGGTGTCCTTAGTAAACAACTAGTGTACTATTTCATATTTTGTTTTGGAGGGACGACGCCCTAAATATGAATAACATGGTTCACTATAGACTTCCCAAGAAAGTTTCAATACCTTATACTAAAATTTTATCCATCAAATCTTTCACAACTAGTCCACTAATTAGTTTCCCTTTGGAAGGACTGTATCTGTAATACTATCATCTCTCACTTCTATTGTACCATATCATTCTTGCATGGGAAATTTCATTTTTTTCTCTTGGAACATGAACCATTTGAAAAAATTTCCTAAAGAAATACTATCTCATGGAATACAATGATTGCAAGATATGTACAATATGGATTTTGCAAGGATTCTCTCAAAATCTGTGAATTAATGAAGTACTTTGAAATATACCCTGACATTATAATCTTTTCTTATGTTCTATATGAATCCAACCATGCAAGTATAGTGTCTTCAAGATAGTCAGCCTAGTCAAGAAGGTCAACCATGCAAGCATAATGATCAACTGTAGGTGTAATGCAATAAGGTTTACTCATGTGATTTAAGTATGTATTGGTGTACTCTCCCTCTTCCCTCTTTGTATATCCCTCTCTTTCTCAATTCTTCTCTTTGTTCTTTAAGTCTTGCTATTTTTTCCTCTATCACCATACCCTCCCTCTCTCTCTCCTTCTCTTGCTCTTCCCCCCTCTATCCCTCTAGTGCAGGAGCACCTAGGGTGACCTCCACCAAGTTTGTGCACAATTTTGGCTTGTTTTGACTTTAGCCAAGTCAAGGATTTTGGTATGTTTGTTTTGGACCTTAGAAGGTCTTGCATTGTGTGTGATGAGTTAATCATTAGGATTAACATCATCTTTGTTATTAGATTGAAAAATGTTGTTGCATTTAGCTTAGGACAGCATATGTTAAATTACAAAGCATTTTATGTATTAAAACCACATCATCATTGTTTGAAAGATTCCATGGGATAGTTAAAATGTTGTTGGCTTGAGATTAAGGAGATAATGATCCTAAAATAGAGGATAATGGCAGAGTTGCATGATTGCATGTTGAACTTGTTAGTTTGCATGCATTGGGAATCCCTTGGAATTAGGAAAAATGCTAAGCAAACTGCCCTTGAAACGTGGCAAAGGCATCAAGAGTGGAGTGTGTGGCTCGTAGAGAGTAGTTAGAACATTGTAGACAAATTTTTTTGTGAAAGAATAGAAAACGGTTAGCAATTTCTATATTTTTCTGTGTTTTCTAAAAACTCCATGTGTTTTCAGAACTTTGATTTTTATGTGTTTTGATTGAAAACCCGTGTATTTTGAAACAGTGGAAATAAAAGGCTTGTAAATACAGTTGAATCTTTGTTTTTGGTGATCCATAGAATAGGTTGTAAAGATTTTTATTTCTATTTTTTACAGATTTCTGTGTTATCCTGTGTAACCCGTTTGATTTCAAAAATAGTGATATAAGAAAGCGTTGTATATGATGGTTCCACCCTGTGTTAGTATACATTTGATAGCATAGAGTAATATTCATCTGGTACACAATTTTTTTAGTGTAGATTTTGTTGTTCCCAACTCATAGATTAGGTGTTAAGTGTAAATAAAACAGAATTTAGGCATTTGCTGCCTCCTTTTGAGTAGCCCGTTTGTTCATGGATTTCCCATAAAAATCCAAGGACGGGACCACCTTGAGATTGGGTTGAAATGTTAGGGAAGCCGGCCTTTTGTAAATATTTAGGATTAAGAATGCTAGAAATCCAAGCAAATATGTGTTACCTCAAACCCTAGGCAAGCTAGGAATGCATGGTTAGGTAATTGAGAGAATAAAAGATAAGAACCAAGGCAGGGGAGGGGACCATTGTACAAAATCCATACAGTTTCAGGTGGGGTGAGATAACATTCTCAATATCCAAAAATATTGAGGTTCCCAACAATCCATCATAGGAAAGTTTGTAAGAGGAAACAATGAAACCCTAGTTACTAGGGCAATTAGGCCTCCTCTCCAAAGGTACAGTAATCACCTATACGGAACATATAGTAACCTAAAATCAAGTGCAAGATTTAAAACTCCGAAAAGGGTGTCTGAAAGTGTATTTTTTTTGCTGGGTTGTGTGGAGATTTTGAGTAGGAAAATCCAAAAACAGACTGGTAAGGGGTAGTAGAAACTAGGCCTCTTCCAAGCAAGATTTGGAAATCGGGTAAAGTAAAGGTTAAAGAACCACAAAGATGCATCCCATTGGTGTTGAAATGAATGGAAACAAAGCATTTACCTCCCCTGCAATGAGTTCAAGTCAGATGGTGAAGTTGGCATCTAGACTCTTCTAGGTGTAGTGTGAAAGATTGAAATTTCAAGTGGAGTTTGTGAAGGAGACAGCAATTTCAAATGGTATTGATTCCTCTAAGGTTAAAGCACAAGGTTGAAACTCTTGGAATAGATTTGTAGCATGGTTCAGTTGGTGAACTAAGTCAGGACAGAGCCTAGGAGATTGATAGGTTCAAGGTGAAGGCAGAGTAATGTCTTCTTGTTGTTAGGTGCAAGCAAACCTTAGAGGTAACATACACCATATTGGTACCAGAGCTAAGTCAGATTCAAGGCTTGTGATTAATGAGCCAATCCACTGAGTCAATAGGAGAGAATAAACCAGAGGAAGAAGCCATGGTGACAAATGCAGAGCTAGCAAAGAAGGTAGAAGAGCAAGAGGAAGATAACTAGTTGCTCAGAGAAAGGATATCTCAGATGGAGAGACTCCTGGATGAAGTCCAAGAAACAGCAGATACTGTGAAGGAGAAGATTAAGAAGAAAGAAGAACGGGAAGCCAAGGAAAAAGAAGAGGATTTGGAGGAGGAAGCTCCAAAGCCTGACCCTGTTCTAGTAGAGGAACCATTCTTGAAGGCATTGTAGGCTTTGAGTGGTAAAGCATTGGATGGTGTGCCACTTTTCAGTGGACAAATGGACCCTGATTCAGTTGTGAACTAGATTGAGAGCATTGAGAATCACTTTGAGTGTGATGGCATAATAGAGGCCCAAAAGGTAAAGGTGGCCAAGTCAAGGCTGAGAGGAGCAGCTCTCACATGGTGGAAATTTGTACAATCAGAAAGAGAGAAAGAAGGCAAAGGTCCCATAGTTTCATGGAGAGGAATGGTGACTATGATAAGGCAGACCTATCTCCCTGATGATTATGAAGTCCAGTTGCAAATGAGAAGACACAATCTGAGGCAGAAGGATATGGATGTCCAAACATATACTGAGGAATTCCAAAAATTGTTCCTTAGATCAAAAGTGGTTGAAGATGAGAGTATCAAGTTGGCAAGGTATTTGAATGGGCTCAAGTGGTCTATCCAAGAGGACATGAGCCTAGTAAACTTCAAAATAGTTTTCCAATGCTATCAAATGGCTTTGAAAATAGAAGAGAAAGGAAAAAAGAAATAATTGAACAAAACCCCAAAAGCAGAGGTAAAGGGAAAGACAACAAAGGACAAAGAGGAAGTTATAGTGGAAGAAGCTCAAAATCAAGAGCCCAAGCAGAAATCAAAATTTCTAAACAGAAATAAGGAAGTTCCAGTAGAGGTGGCAGAGGAAGAGGTTTCAGCTCCAGAGGAAGAAGTGGTGGACAAGGAAGAGGTAGCTACTTCACCAACATGAAATGCTATCATTGCAACCAATTGGGACACCCAGCCTACAGATGTCCAGAGAAAGGTAGCACTTCTCATGGAGGAGATAAGAGAACCAATCTGATTCAAGATGAAACAGCTGTAGCAAGTAAACAACCTGAGGTGCCTTTGAATTCAGAGGAAGGTGAGAATCTCATGATGAGGAGGACTTTGATCAAAGAACCAGTCAAAGAAGAGCCAAGCCAAAGAAGATCCTTGTTTAGGATAAAATGCAAGATAATGGGGAAAGTGTGTAAGGTCATCATTGACTCAGGTTCTACTGACAATATTGTGTCAGAGGAGGAAGTTAGCAAACTGAAATTAGCAAGAATACCTCACAGTAATCCTTACAAGGTCACATGGCTCAATAAGGGTCAGCATGTCTTGGTGAATGAACAAGCATGGGTGGAGTTTTCAGTTGGCAAGTATAAAGACAAGGTATTGTGTGATGTATTACCTATGGATGCATGCCACTTGCTCCTAGGTAGACCATGGCAATTTGACCGTCAAGCTGTGCATGATGGAGCTAAGAATTCATATACCTTCAAGAAGGACAATATAACCTACAAGATTCAATCTTTGTTGGAAGATACTGAGGTGCAGACAGCAGGTTCTAAGTTGCTAATAGCTGGTGAAAAAGAGTTCTTAAAAGCTTTAGAAGAAGGACAAGGCGTTGGCTATGCAGTAATGATCAAGCCAAGAGAAGCAAGCAAAGAGAAGGCAGCTGAAAATCAAGAGTTACCCAAGGAGATTCAAGACTTGTTGCAGACCTATGAAAGCATTGTAAGTAGTGGCCAACCAGCAACCTTACCTCATAAAAGAGCCATAAGTCATAGGATAGACTTGATACCAAGAGCTACCCTTCCAAACAAAGCAGCCTATAAGATGACACCTCAGCAAAATGAGGAAATAGCTAGGCAGATTCAAGAACTACTTGACCAAGGTCTTATTAGGAAAAGCATTAGTCCTTGTGCAGTACCCACTGTCTTAGCACCCAAGAAAGGAAGAGAATGGAGGCTTTGCACCGATTCCAGGGCAATAAACAAGATAACCATCAAGTATAGGTTTCCCATTCCTAGAATGGAAGATCTCATGGATTGTCTAGGTGAAGCTAGGTACTATACCAAGATAGATTTAAAAAGTGGATACCACCAAATTAGAATACATGAGGGTGATGAGTGGAAAACAGCCTTCAAAACCAATGAGGGTCTCTATGAGTGGCTAGTAATGCCATTTGGCTTGTCTAATGCCCCCTCCACATTCATGAGACTTATGAATGAAATTCTCAAGGACTACATAGGAAAGTTTGTAGTAGTGTATCTTGATGATATACTAATCTATAGCAGAACAAGAGAAGAGCACCTCCAACATATTGAGCTGATCTTCAAGAAGCTATAGGAGGAGAAGCTGCAGATCAATCTGGAAAAGTGTGAGTTCATCAAAACAGAGCTGGTGTAACTTGGTTTTGTGCTATCACATGGCAACTTGAAGATGGACAGCAGCAAGGTAGAAGACATTCTTAATTGGCCTACTCCTAAGATAGCAACAGAGGTAAGAAGCTTCCATGGTCTTGCTCAGTATTATAGGAAATTCATAAGGCAATTTAGTGAAATTTGTGCTCCTATGTTGGATACCATTAAAGGAGGAATGAAAACTAAGCTTGTGTGGAATGAGCAAGCTAACAAGAGTTTTGAGTTGCTGAAGGAAAGGATAGCTACCCAACCTGTTTTAGTGTTGCCAAGCTTTGAGAAGCTATTCACCATTGAGTGTGATGCAAGTAATGTAGCAATTGGAGCTATTCTCAGTCAAGAGGGCAAACCAGTGGCTTTTCATTCTGAGAAGCTAAGTGAAGCCAAGAAGAAGTACTCTTCTTATGACCTTGAAATGTATGCATTGGTCC
This sequence comes from Sequoia sempervirens, assembly GCA_007258455.2. Taxonomy (NCBI): domain Eukaryota; kingdom Viridiplantae; phylum Streptophyta; class Pinopsida; order Cupressales; family Cupressaceae; genus Sequoia; species Sequoia sempervirens. The sequence goes on along the minus strand of VDFB02372146.1, from coordinate 37,423 downwards.
AAGCACTAAGGAAGTGGAGGCACTACTTGCTTCCCAAGGAATTCATTGTGTACTCAGACAATCAAGCACTCAGTTTTCTGAATTCACAAGAGAAGTTGAGTCACAAGCACATGAAATGGGTGGATTACTTGCAAGCTTACACCTTCAACATCAAGCACTAAGGAAGTGGAGGCACTACTTGCTTCCCAAGGAATTCATTGTGTACTCAGACAATCAAGCACTCAGTTTTCTGAATTCACAAGAGAAGTTGAGTCACAAGCACATGAAATGGGTGGATTACTTGCAATCTTACACCTTCAACATCAAGCACAAGAAAGGAGCTCTCAATAAAGTTGCTGATGCATTGAGCAGGAGAGTTCTTACCATTCAAGAAATCCAGTTGAAGAGCATGGGAATAGATCACTTCAAAGATCTATATGCAGATGATGAAGACTTTGCAGAAATTTATAAGGTATGCCTTGAGTTTAAGAACCATTTCCATAGCAAGTATGTTGAATATACCTTGCAAAGTGATTTATTGTTTAAGGGGAATCAGCTTTGTGTTCCTAGAGGTTCTATTAGGGAGAATTTAATACAAGAGAAGCATAATGGTGCATTGAGTGGTCATTTTGGGATCACTAAAACTCAGGAACTGGTTCAAAGGTTTTATTTTTGGCCTAAGATGAACCTAGATGTCAGGAAATATGTAGAGATTTGTGTAGTGTGTCAAAAAGCAAAAGGAACTTCTTCAAATGCAGGCTTATATCAACCACTGCCAATCCCTTCTAGGCCATGGGAATGCTTAAGCATGGACTTTGTAGTCGGTTTACCTAAGACAAGGCAAGGTATGGACAGTGTTTATGTTGTTGTTGACAGATTCAGCAAAATGGCTCACTTTATACCCTGCAAAACAACCAATGATGCCAGTCAAATAGCCTCTCTTTTCTTCAAGGAAATAGTCAGGATTCATGGTTTACCAATCAACATTATATCAGACAGGGATACTAAATTTATGAGTCACTTTTGGAAGACTCTTTGGCAAAGAATGGGCACCAATTTGTCTTTTGGATCTGCATACCATCCCCAAACTGATGGTCAGACCGAAGTGGTTAACAGGACACTTGGAAACCTTCTCAGATGCTTGACCAAGGAGTATGGTCAAAAATGGGATCAGATTATTGGGCAGGCTAAATATGCCTATAATGATACTATTAATAGGTCAACAGGGAAGAGTCCCTTTGAGATTGTCTATGGACTACACCCTAGAGGTGTTTATGAGCTGAGGGAATTGAAGGATGGAGTCAAAGGAAGTGGTTATGCAGATGATTTTGCTTGTGCAATGCAGGAAATTCATGAGACAGTCAGAAAAACCTTGGTAGAAAATACCATGAAGCATAAGGTTAAGGTGGATGAGTATAGGAGAGAAGTCCAATTCAATGTGGGAGACTTAGTGATGGTGCATTTGAACAAAGCTAGATTGTAGAAAGGAGTTCCTCACAAGCTGCAAATGAAGAGGATAGGTCCTTGTCCTATCTTGGAGAAGTATGGCAACAATGCAGTCAAAGTGCAACTACCAGAACTTGACAGTGGACCGTCCCCTGTTTTTAATGTTGCGGACTTAGTCCATTATAGAGGACCACCACCAAACATGGATCAGACCATCCAAGAAGTCATCCAAGATGTGGAAGAACTCAAACTGCCCTCCACTGTAGTTAAACAAGCTGATAAGATCTTGGATACCAGGGTCTACAAACGAACAAGAACCAAAGAGTACAAGAAACATCTGATCCAAAGGCAAGGACAACCTGAAGTTAATTCAGTATGGATCAAGGAGGTAGAATTCAAGAAGTTGGGAGTTGATCCCAATTTGCTCAATCCAAGGATGGCTTGAAGTTTTCTGTTTTGGGGAGGATGGTGTAGGAGCACCTAGGATGACCTCCACCAAGTTTGTGCACAATTTTGGCTTGTTTTGACTTTAGCCAAGTCAGGGATTTTGGTATGTTTGTTTTGGACCTTAGAAGGTCTTGCATTGTGTGTGATGAGTTACTCATTAGAATTAACATCATCTTTGTTATTAGATTGAAAAATGTTGTTGCATTTAGCTTAGGACAGCATATGTTAAATTACAAAGCATTTTATGTATTAAAACCACATCATCATTGTTTGAAAGATGCCATGGGATAGTTAAAATGCTGTTGGCTTGAGATTAAGGAGATAATGATCCTAAAATAGAGGATAATGGCGGAGTTGCGTGATTGCATGTTGAACTTGTTAGTTTGCATGTATTGGGAATCCCTTAGAATTAGGAAAAATGCCGAGCAAACTGCCCTTGAAACGTGGAAAAGGCATCAAGAGTGGAGTGTGTGGCTCATAGAGAGTAGTTAGAACATTGTAGACAAATTTTTTTGTGAAAGAATAGAAAACGGTTAGCAATTTCTATATTTTTCTATGTTTTCTGAAAACTCTGTGTGTTTTCAGAACTTTGATTTTTATGTGTTTTGATTGAAAACCCGTGTATTTTGAAATAGTGGAAATAAAATGCTTGTAAATATAGTTGAATCTTTGTTTTTGGTGATCCATAGAATAGGTTGTAAATATTTTTATTTCTATTTTTTACAGATTTCTATGTTATCCTGTGTAACCCGTTTGATTTCAAAAATAGTGATATAAGAAAGCGTTGTATATGATGGTTCCACCCTGTGTTAGTATACATTTGATAGCATAGAGTAATATTCATCTGGTACACAGTTTGTTTAGTGTAGATTTTGTTGTTCCCAACTCATAGATTAGGTGTTAAGTGTAAATAAAACATAATTTAGGCATTTGCTACCTCCTTTTGAGCAGCCCATTTGTTCATGGATTTCCCATAAAAATCCAAGCACGGGACCACCTTGAGATTGGGTTGAAATGTTAGGAAATTCATCCTTTTGTAAATATTTAGGATTATGAATGCTAGAAAGCCAAGCAAATATGTGTTACCTCAAACCCTAGGCAAGCTAGGAATGCATGGTTAGGTGTTTGAGAGAATAAAAGATAAGAACCAAGGAAAGGGAGGGGACCATTGTACAGAATCCGTACAGTTTCAGGTGGGGTGAGATAACATTCTCAATATCCAAAAAGATGGAGGTTCCCAACAATCCATCATAGGAAAGTTTGTAAGAGGAAACAGTGAAACCCTAGTTACTAGGGCAATTAGGCCTCCTCTCCAAAGGTACGGGAATCACCTGTACGGAACTTATAGTAACCTAAAATCAAGTGCAAGATTTAAAACTCTGAAAGGGGTGTCTGAAAGTGTATTTTTTTTGCTGGGTTGTGTGGAGATTTTGAGTAGGAAAAGCCAAAAACGGACTGGTAAGGGCTAGTAGAAACTAGGCCTCTTCCAAGCAAGATTTGGAAATCGGGTAAAGTAAAGGTTAAAGAACCACAAAGATGCATCCCATTGGTGTTGAAATGAATGGAAACAGAGCATTTACCTCCCCTGCAATGATTTCAAGTCAGATGGTGAAGTTGGCATCTAGACTCTTCTAGGTGTAGTGTGAAAGATTGAAATTTCAAGTGGAGTTTGTGAAGGAGATAGCAATTTCAAATGGTATTGATTCCTCTAAGGTTAAAGCACAAGGTTGAAACTCTTGGAACAGAGTTTTAGCATGGTTCAGTTGGTGAACTAAGTCAGGACAGAGCCTAGGAGATTGATAGGTTTAGGGTGAAGGCAGAGTAATGTCTTCTTGTTGTTAGGTGCAAGCAAACCTTAGAGGTTACACCACCCTCCCTCTTTCTATCCTTATCTCTCCCTCTCTCTCTACTACAAACATAACATGACCCTAGTGGTAATGGATCCTAATTATCTTCCTCATTCAGAGGTTTTTATTCAATCATGTTTTGATTCTTATAAAAGGATGCATAGCTGATTTGAACCTATCACTTCTCCATTGAGACCTTTGTTGAAAAAAAATCATTTGCTAAATGGCCTACCAATTTACCTCATGTACTGCAAAAATTTTGTACAAAATAGAACAATTATTTTCCAAATTGACCTTCCACACCTCTTCAACATACCCATCACACACCAAGGTGTGATTGCTAGTCAAAATATATATTACATAAATTATTAGAAATAAAACTTTTCCCTATTTCTCTCAATTTCCTTAACTTTGTATAAGCAGGGTTACACCACCATCCATGTCGAGGAGGTTACCATTTGTTTCTTCATTCAAAATTATGATCCTCTAATTATATCACTACTCTAAGAGATCATTAAATGTACACTATATTTTATGAAACTATAACCTTAATATTGAGGACCCTAACTTAGGGAATGATGCATTTAGTCACTCGTCTAAAACAATTTTCTTATTGTCCACAAGTTTTTAGAATTTAAAATAGTTTAAGTTTTTATAAATAAATAAATAAGTTAGGTTATATTAGTTAAAAATTAAATAAATTTAGCATATAGCATTAAGATTAAAATAATAAAATATTTGAAATTATTAATTTTAATTTCAAATTTAGATAAAAATATGTATTATTAAAGATGTTGAAAATCTATTTGTTAATGTATATAAATAGGATTTTTTTAGATGAATGTCTTGAAATTTTTAAATTAATTGTATGTCACTCTTCTCAAATTTATAAATTAAATACATGTTACTTTAGTTAAAGTTTGTATATGCGAAAATGATCTCTACATCATATAAGTGAGCTTGAACCACATAAATGAACATGTAGATAATTGATTATTATAATAGATGCACCTTAATCTATTGTATATGTAGAAATGATCTCTACATCATAGGATACCCTCATCCTCGATCATAAGGAAATTAGTAGATTCCTTCATTGATTTGACTCACTTAAGGGTTGCAAGTCAATTCTTTGTGTGGATTCCATTTGCTAATGAAATAGTGAGAAATAGGTCCATCATATACCCCCATTTCAAATTAACCAAAAACACACACAAAATCCATATTTTTCCTTATTTCAGTGGATAAGATTTCCTGAAGTCATTGGCCAAATTATTGGAAAATCTAATGCTTCTAATAATATTTCTCTCCCTCATAATCCAAACCTTCTTCTATACTACCTTTTGAACCCCAATCACACGCATTTCCCATCCATCCTCCCACTTTCTCTTCTCCTACTCATATGGCATTCCTAACCTTCCATCAACCTTATTCATCTAAAAATTATCTTGTTCTCACCCTTACTTCCCATATCCATCATGATCTATTTATCCCTTCAAAACTAATTGTCTAGCCTATTCCCACAACCTCTTTCCCAACCACCTCCTATCATCCCTTCCTCTATTGTTCTATCCAAATCCATTTACACTCCACATATCACCATACATATTGCCACTCATTCCTCCCTCATTAAAGCCAACACTCCCTTCAAAGCATCATGGAACAACTTAATTCATTTCAATTAAAAATATTCACAATACTCTCCCCATAATATCTACATGAAGGATTTGACTCATAAACTAACTCATAATCATCTACCTTAAAAAATATTGGCATAGCCACTTCCAAAGGGCTTTGTATGGCCAAGATTTAATATGTACAATGGTGAACTGTTCGTTCTTTTAAACTAGCAATTCAAAAAAAAATCAAAAAATGCCTTCATTCAAAGGTTCCTTTGATCAAAGGTATTTTGCATTATTTTTTTCCCCACTAAAATACCTTCGAGAAAAGGTAGCCTTTGATTGAAGGTCATGTTTTGTTTGAAGGTGATTTCATGCACGTCTTTGACCGAAGCACCTTCATTTGAAGGAAAACTTTCGATCAAAGGTGTACAAGTAAGATAAGCCTACCCACCCCAAAAAGTTCCTCTTTCCAAAAAATTAGACACAACTCCATGATTTCACCCTCCAAAAATAGAAAAATGTATAAATAAATAAAAACTGTAAAGAATGAAACATAGAACAATCTTATATATTTGTTTTAAAATTTCAATAAATGAATCAAAAGTTATAAATAAAAATTAATACATATGTATCTGATGAAAATATAAACATTACTAATTTAAGAAATTAAAAATAAACATGTTGTATATCAAATTACAAAAAAATATATGGTTAAGAATTTAAGTATTCATGCAATACTTTCATGGTAATTTTACAAAATATCAGTATATAATGTGTAAACTTGATGACATGCAATTTTTAAAACTCCACTGAAAGTGAAAAAAATGTTAAATGGGGACAAGTTAATAGTCCAAGCCTTTAGGTTTTTTGTCTAAACCAATTTCCAAGCCAAAATTGATGAGAATTTTTTTATAAAATATAAGTGCATTATAAAGCGCAATCACATTATGCAACACAGGTGCATTTTACACAATCATTTCCTCCCTCTCCCCATCTCTATATTAATCTCTCTATCTATCTTTATCTCTTCATCGTCTCTCTAGCTCCATCTATCTATATTTCACAGTTTCTCACCCCCTATATTTTTATCTCCATCCTCTTTATATATTCATTCCTCTCTCTCTCTATCTCTCCCTCTTTTATCTCTCTCCTCTCTCTTTGTATTTCTCCCTCTCCATCCTCACTCACTAGTTACTCTCTATCTCTTTATCTCCATCTCTCCCTCTCTCTTTCTTTGTATTTTTCCCTCTCCCTCTCCATCCCTCTGTATGTATCACTCACTCTATTTTTCTATCTCTACTCTTCTTCTATATCTTAGATAGAGATATATATATATCTTCACTATCTCCATATGTCTCTCCTTCTCCCTCTCTATGTTTTTATCTCTCTCCCTATATAAATATATATCACTATCTCTTTATGTCTCTTTCCCTCTCTTTCTTTCTCTATCTCTCCCCCTTCACCTCCCCTTATATCACTTTATATCTCTCTATCTCTTTCACTCTTCCCCTCTTTATCTTTCTCTATCCACCCTCTCTCTTTCTCTCTCTCTCCCTCTCTCATATTTCCCTTATGTTTCTTTCCCTTTCCCTCTCACACACTCTATCTCTGAGCCCTCTCTTACTTACTCTCCCTAGACCTACTCCATCCATTAATCTAATGTGTTTCATCCCTAACACAACCTTTTCTTCATATAGTCCTATGCACATACCTCATTATATTTCTTCCTACATTCCTTGTAATTCTCTAAATTTGCATGTAGGAAAAAAATGCAACTAATAACTTTTTTTGTAAAAAACTCACATAACACACATTTGCAAGCTATACCATGCTTCACATGGTAACTAACTATATGCATAATGTAATACCCCTCATGTTGATGATACTCTTTGATACTCTTATGTGTTGGTTTGATACTTGGTTGTGATGGTGATTAGTTCACCGACTTGGTTGTGTGTGGATTCATAGTTTGGTTGTTGTGTTGCACTTGACATTACTATGATGTTTGATGATACATTATGTGGTGGTTATATTATTTGGTTATGCTATTATTTTCTTTAATATTATATGTGGCGATGTTGTGATTCTATGTTGCTATGTTTCTGATGTGTTTGTTAGTGAGTCTTGGTGAAAGGACGGAGTAGCATCACTTGCTTGTGAGTGCCCTACTACCCCGCGATTTCCTTTCACGGTGTGTCTGCAATGGAGATTCACATGTTACTTGATGTTTGTTTGTATGTAGGAATTGCAGGAATAAAGTCTTGATTCCACCTGCTTCGGCAGGACAAGGCGAGCATTAAATTAACCCAATGAGTACGATGTTGAAAAAGGGAGTTGATAAGGAAGTGTCCCCGTCCCAAGTTCGTCACCTCATTGTGATTCTTGTTGTGTCATGGTTTTGGCTTTGTCCTTGTCTCTATATTGGTTTTTGTTGTTTATTTATTTTAATTATGGTTAGTTGTTATTTAATTTATTTTTACTTTATATGGAATAAATTAATGATATTTTGTGGATATGATTAATTGTGAGTAATTGTAATTTTGAATTTAAATATTCTGAATTAAAAGTATTTAATTAAAAGGTGTAAGTAATTAATTTAAATAATGTTGGTGATAATTATAAATTATCTTTTTCAAGATATTAAAATTAGAAAATCAGAAGAGAATATCTTGTGAGGATAATATCATGTGAAAATAATGAATTTTTAATTAAAAATTGTGAGATAAGTGTGAGCTTTGAAAGCAAGAAAAAGAACCAATGGATGTGTTGGATTTTTGAGAAAAAAAAGAAGAGTTTTATTTATTTTTCTTTATTTTATTGTGAGGAAAGGAAGTTTTTGCACACACACAGATGATAGTTTTTGGTTTTGGCTAGAAAAGAAGAAAAAGATAGGTTTTTTTGTTCTTCTCTGTTAAAATTGTTCTGTAAGAAAAGAATAGGAAATTGATTCATAAGTTAGCTGAAAGGAATTTGAGAAGGAATTGCAGAGGAATTTCATTTTTTAAAGAGGAAGAAGGGTCACCATGTTTGGATTCGTCATCAAATGAAGGACTCCATGTTCTTTTAAATTTATTATTTCATTTGATTTATTTTCCTGTAAACATGAATCTTGGCTGCCATGTATTTGAAAATAAATTTCTCTGTTTTTGAAAGAGGGTTTTGTGATTGAAAAATTTGTTTGTGCTAAACCCTTGAATCTTCTGTAGAAAACTATAGGGAAACCTTCAGAATTTCATTAATAAAAATTTAGTTGTGAAATTTATGATTTGAAAGAAAATCAATTTATTAGGGTATTAAAATTGTATACCCATATTTATTCTTTGATTGAAGAAAAATGAATTGGACTGGTTTTCATTCTATTTTTTTATTTATTTTGTATCATTTGGGGAAATATATATATATATATATATACATATACATATTTCATATTTTTTTCTTGTTAAATATACTATATATATATATATATATATATATACATATGCATATTTCATATTTACATATACATATTTCATATTTTGTTCTTGTTAAATATACTATATATATATATATACATATTTCATATTCTGTTCACATATATATATACATATACATATTTCATATTATGTTCTTGTTAATATATATATATACACACATATACATATTTCATATTGTGTTCTTGTTAAATATACATATATATATATATATATATATATATATATATATATTATTTTTGAAATTTATGTTATGTGTTTTTTTTTAAATATATATATATATATATAAATTGAAAAAATATTAACATGTTGCAGGTTGTGTCCTACGTTTTTGTTTGGAAAATAATTTAATATTATATATATATAATAAAAATAAATAAAAATATGAAATGGGGGGGAGTGGTCGGTTGTCGTCGTACCACCCCCACTCCCCATGGAGTTGTATGCAGCCACCACGGGCTGTACACAGCAACCGAGGCTACTAGACGCAGCCGTGTGGGGGTTGCGGCTACCCCACGAGGAGGTACATAGTACCCACAGGTTGTGTGGGGTTCCATATTAAAGTTCTTTTTAATTCAATTTTTATTTATTTATGATTTTTTTTTGTGATATATATATATATATATATATATATATATATATATATATATATATATATATATATATTATAATAAATATATATATGTATGTATATAAATATATATATATGTATATAAATATATATATGTATATATATTTATCTCGTAATTATTACAATGAAGTAAATTGGAAAAAAATTTATAATATGATTTAAATGCATGAATTTAATAGATGTTTTATTTATATATATGCGTATATATGTATACATGAATATACGCATAAAAACATATATATGTGTATATATATATATTTATATATATATATAAAGGTGGTTATTTTTATGCTATGATTATGGATTAATTAAATGAAATTTACAATGTTATAGTGTAATTGAGGAAATTAGAAATAAACTATGTGCTTTCAATTAAATTGAATATTCTCGAGTAGGTATTTTATTTATTTGGTGAAATTATAGTGTTTTGAAATGTGTTGTATGGCATTGTTTTACGTAATTGTGTACTCTTGAGATTATTCATTGAATCATTTATTGTTTTCTCTTTATTGAATTTGTGTCATGTGGGAAATCCCTTGAGTTAGTTTATCCTACTATAGGAGCTTAAGTTGTTGGTTAGGAACTTCCAGAGGTGGGAAAATTGATGTTTCAAATTTGATCTTTTAATTTGATATTTGTTCCTATGTTTCTGATATAGTTGTGACTAGAGTTTACACATGGGTTGTACCGTTTTATGGATGTTGTGTCATATGATTTTGGTGAGATGGTTTTGCCTCGCAAGTGTTCCATTTTTTGGTTCAGTGTTTTTGTGGTACAACTCCTTGGTGTTGTATTTTATGTTTTGGGTTTCTAGAGAGAGTGGCTCTACATGGGGGTTGGCGCACTAAGGGGTTGTTAGGGTAACCCACGTTAGATTTAGAGTAACAAATGATAACCTAAGTAATTAATTAGGGATGGGTAGTTAAGCATTAATAAGATAATTATAGATGTATCGTCCGCCTGTTAGTGCTATCATAGACTAAAGGTGGGCCGAGAAGGCCGTGGTTGGCATGATCGTTGCCTCGTCCCCACGAGAGGTTAACGGTTCCACATGAGTAACCCTATGGAGTGGCGCCTTGAGATAGGCAGTCAGGATAACCATAGATGGAGGCAGTACCTAGTGATAGGTTGTCTGGATAATCCATGTATAGATAGAGGCGGCACCTTGAGACAAGATGTCTGGATAATCCATGTAAGGCCATGCGATGACACTCTCCTCTAGCATTCCTTTTAATATTTTTTTATTGAAATCCTCTAGAAGTGGTCTATTGATATTATGTCTTAAGATTTATTGATGATATGATTTGTGACTTATTGTTGTAATATGTTGGAAGTGGTCTATTATTATGTTTTGGTGAGTTATTGTGGTTATGAGATATTTCTTTGTGGTCTCTTGCTTTTCGTGTCTGGAGTTTAGTCTTGCCTTACTGTTTGGATGTGCTTGGTCGGGGATCCTTCTTTATTTACTCCAAGCATGGGGATGGTTGGGTGGAATGTGCTATGCACCCTGTTGGGTCCCCTTGTGATGTAGTTGTACCATTCAGTGTAGAGTTTTGCTGATGCAGTTTGATCCAGGATTCGTATGTTACCAGATGTATATTTGTACTCCAAATGTATTCTTTGTATTGATGTATCACTCCCATGTGCGTTGGGAAGATTATAATGTAATTTTGTAGATGTGTTCATTGAGATGTACTATCAGACTGATGTAATGTATTATCATATTATGTAAATCATTCTTGAACTACCATTTGTAAATATTGTCAATGTTATGTTGTATCTATGGAAATATGTACTTTATATCTTCATGATTAATTTAATGTAATTTGTGTGTATGGTATTATATGGATTATTTTTGTCATGTTGTTTATCATTTATTAATGTTTAAAATTGAAGTTAAGTGAATGAATGGGTTAGCTACATAATGTCACCTCGTGTACCCCAAAGGACTTAGGTGTTTGATTTGTAATCTTTTAAATTTAATGTATACAATAATTTATACACTTTAATAGTTTTTTTTTTTAATTGTACCATAAATGTTAGATGTATTAGTTTTCTTTGGGGTTGTGTGGCGGGGAATTACACATAAAATGATGTTGATCATGCAATTCCCTTTCTAACACGTCACTTGAGGGCGTAGTGTGGGGAAGAAAACAATCAGGTGCAATGAGTCCAACATGCACACCCTAAATCGAGTAACGAAATGGCTTAGAGGATTAGGCTATGTTGTTCTTCTTAATACATCATCGAAAATTGCACCACCTCCCCATAATAATTACAATTAAATTTCATTGGACCAAAAGGTGTTATTTTTAATATTAACATTAATAATGAAGTCCAAGTTGTTTAAATAAACCCCCATCAAGGAGAAATACTAAAGAGAAGCCAAACCTTAATATTATTCATAGATCTATGCTAATGTTACCTTATTATAAATTAATAACATTACTATTAACCTTAATATTTGAACTTAATAATAATAATAATAATACCATTAGTATTGTTGGTGTATTGAAACTTTCTTCTAATAATTATATTTATGTCTATTAATCATCACTCAATCATTGAATATTAATATCATTGTTATAATTATTAAGATCACTTTTTATGTTTCTATTGATTTTAATATCAATACTATTCCTTTTTATTTTAATATTAATATTATTATCAATGTTGAAATCCCTCTTAATTTTAATGTTACTACTAAGATTGAAATTGATGTTAGAATTAACATTAACACCATAGTTAATATTAATATTATTGCTAGTATTAATACTATTCTCAATCTAAATAAGAATGTCATTGTTTACTAACATTACTATAATGCTAACACCAACATTACTCTTTTACTTACTATTACTACTATTATTTACTGACATTATCGTCAATATTAACATTTATGTTATCATTAATATTTTCTTGATTCTAATATTTATACCATTATACATTACTATTATCGTGGTGTTAATATCAAGACTTCTCTTAATGCTATCCACCTTTACCTTTAATATTAGTATATATCTCATTCCATTCATATTAATACTATTATTATGATAATTAGTATTACTCCTAATATTACTATATTACCATTCATGGTTAATATTAGCATTAATCCTCACCATTGATGTTACATTTTATCTTAAATTTTTGTATAGCACTAATATCAAAATCATTTTTTTAGATTATTATTAATGTTATATTTTCATTACTATTGATAATATTAATATAAATTTAATACCTGAAAATTAATATTAATATTTGCTTATCTTTATAATATTTGATATGGATATTAATATTGTCCAAAGTCTCAATATGTACATTACGCCCCATCAGTAGGATTATAATTGCATTTAACATTGTTGGTTATCTATTTTATTTCTTTTATTTTATTTGACTAATTTTCCATTATGATATTGTTCCAGCCTTCACTATTAATGATAATTTTCTATTTTCTACATGGAAGCACTGAAATAAATTCAATGAATGCATAGATTTTGAAGTCCATTTTAATGTCTGTCGAAGTCCATTTACATGGGAAAACTCAGGCACTAAAATGTTATCATTCTTTAATATATTACGTTTCCTTCTAATTATGTTTTAAAAAGGTTTACAGATCTATCGTTGCCTAGTTTAATTATAAAGAAGTAGAATATTTTTTCCTAATGAACTTTCTTTTTCTTTCTTTTTCTCATAGATATAATGCAATGTGGCTAATGCTTAAAATCTTATTAGAAATCCATCTTAGGCTGCAGGCAATATATATGTGATAAATTTCAATTTTATGAAAAAGGTAGTAATAAGACAGAATCTGAATCCAAATCTCCGGTATCATAAATGTCAACTACTCAATTGATTTATTTACATCTTTTGCAATGTGGAAGATTTATATTTCTAGATTAAACTAATAGGAATGAGTTTATTACTTGCAGATCACAAACAAATTTATTTATTTCTTTTTTAACTAGCATACTAAAAGTTTTATAAATAGATTAATAAAATATTTCTCAACATTACTATGTAGAGTATTATAAATGAGAAGTAAAAACTTGATGCATTATGTACAACAGACCGATGACTCATACAAATTGAATTTTATATTTCAACATCTACTACTATAATAACAATACACACTGATAAAATATTTTTACATAGCTCTCTTTACTATATTATCTTTTACATTTCTCTTTTCCTTTTTGAAACAAGATAGTTAGATACATTTTAAGAAATTGAATGTGCATAAAATTAGTATTTTGCATAATATTGAAGATATTCTATTTGTGTTAAGGTAAATCACTTATTTTCTCATAAGCATAGTGTAAATCATTCATATTCTAGACAACAAATCATTTAGTACTACTAATACAAAATAGAGATAGGCATTCCATTTTCTTATTTTTACATATTTCTTAGTCAAAGATACTACAATAGTTTTTTATATAAACATGAGACCAATACACAATTGTAACTTTTCCATATCTACAAGATTCTCCAACACTTCAACCTATACCTAAAAATGCAATCAATTTTATCGAGGGATGATGGTGGTGCTCACCATTCAACCATTGGTTGGAAAACCCAGCCACCCCCAACTAGGAGGTCTCCATAGGAACCAGGTAACACATAAACACATAAAAATACATCAAAAAAATTATAATACACACACATACAATCAAACACCCAAATCCAAGGATTGAATCACATAATGAATCTTCTCAAGACTCATAAGTGGGATATGAGGTGACATCTCAACCCAATGGGGGAAACTTAGAAATTTTAAACATAGTTTCAAATAGCTCTCTTCACAAATCTCATTTCTCATTGAATCTCAACTTCTCATCCCAAACACCATGCTCAAATAGACAAAAAGGGCACTCATACCCAAGCTCCTCCTTCTCAAAGGATGGAGTTTTTCCCATGGGGGTTTCTCCCTCTCTCAACTCCACACTTGGGGAGCTCTCATCATGTGAGAGAGAAATACCCATACAACCCAACCCATATTTTATCAACACAACAAGAACAAGAACAAGAACATTACAATGAAGAAACAAAACAATCATTACAAAATATTTAGCCAAACTCAAACATAAACAAATACAAGGAGCTTGATTCCTACCTTATCAAGCTTTCTAGGAAGAGATTGTTGAAGAAGAGATCCAATCCTTCCAACTCCTTCCCAACTCTTTTTCACAAACTCCTTCAAGAAAATTCCCCAAAAAATCTAGAATGAAAAGAACCCCCAAACGATCCAAAATGAAATCCTAAATAGAGTCCCAATTTGGAATCTTCTCCAATGGGGAGGTGACACTTATCAGTTTCCCATTCTTCCAACACACACTCCTCTAAGTCTCCCTGTGACTATAATCATAACACAAGCTAAATGGAGAGGGTAGGAGAGGGTGGGAGAGGGTGTGAAAATCCAATAGATTCTAAGCAATAATTAACCAATTAAGCTATAATCTCAATGAAAATCTTGAAAACCATTAAATAAGGAAACCATTAAATATAAACAACAAGAAATAAATAATGAAAACCTATTCTAATGCCTCAAACCTCATCTCATTGGGGGATTGGTGTTGCATTGATTTGGAATAATAGCCATTTTTTAATCCCTTAGATTGAAACAAGCTTGGTTTGATAGATTGATGAGTGATATAATGGAGATTTGAACCACAATGGATAAAAATGTTCAAATGAATGTTGATGGATGAAAGTGTGGATGCATTTCAATAGGAAAACTTTGCTCAAATTATTGTGGATCTCTTTCTCATATAAATGGGGTGTATTTATAGGAGAAAATGGTGAATTAGTGGCTAAGATTGATTTGATCAATCAAGGGATGAGGAGCCATGAGAGGTGAAGACATGGATCAAGGATTATCATCAATGGATGAGAATGCAAGTTGACATGGATCAAAGAGTTAATCAATGGCTCTCATTGATTTAAGAAGCATACTTCCTAAGAATTAGGAAGTTGTTACAAAGTTTGTTCCAAAGTTTGTTATAAAGGAATATTTTAGGAGAATATTCCCTTGCAAGTGGGAGGGTGAGGGAAAATAGAAATTAGATAATTAAAACAAAGTTTTAGTTGTGCAAGTTGAGTGAAATTAGGATGTTCATTAAATAATTAATTTATTTAATGAAAGAGGGCCAAATGATATTTAATTCAATAATTAAGATTGTTTAATTAAATGAGAAGACATAAGCAATTTAATTAATAATTCACATTACCTAATTAAATAGGATGAAAATTAGTGTGAAAGGGGGTGAAATAGCCAAATAATAATGATCATTTGATTAATAGGAGAAATTGATGCATTTAATTAAACAACTAGGATCATTCAATTAAATAGTCGAAAAGGAGATGAATTTAGGATGAAATGGTGTTAGTAATCAAATTCAAATGTGCAACATCAATCAAGAAAATTTTAAGTGTCTACATTTTTCTCCTCTTTAAAGCGAGGTACCTGTTACATTGGTTCAAAGATTGACACTTTTCGGATTTATGCTACTGCTTAGATCAAAAAATTTAAAAATTCCTAATTTTTCAAATGCCCCACTATTGCCCCAATAGAAGGAATTAAGTTGGTACCCTACCCCCTCAAGAGATCGGAAGAAAATTTTAATTTTTGGGTTGAGATCGTGACAAAGGTATAGGATTAGTTTAGCTCAGAGAGGACAAAAGATACTTCTTAGAAAGCTCAAACGTTTGACATGTAGATAGATATTATGATTTATAGACAGTCGTCAGTCATGAGTGGCCTCAAGTACATTTTGATATAATATATTGCACAAATTTGATACTTGGATAGAAATGTTAGTAAAGATAGAAGAATAAGAAGAATAAGATGGATGGAAGTAGAAGAATGAGATGGACATTGATTAACCATTATTTTGAGATTGAATCATAAATCCAACAAGCCTATGATCATTCGAGACTTTATTAGATATGGTGATGAGAAAGATGATTTGCTTGTTTCAGGGATTGGGATACTTCATCATTTCATTCCTTATTTTTGCTATAACACATAGACACGATGCATCAAGGTATCAATAACCAAGATTGTGTTGTATCTAACGTGATGGAATTTGATGAGTTGCAAACATATAGGATCATCCTTGCTCACACCTGACATATGAAAACCTCGTTGGAATGTAGTTTAGAAGTTTAGAACATTTCGGACCAAAGCATATGCAATAGTCAACAATTTATTCCAAACAACCTCCCTACACACAACAAAGCAAGTATTTTCCAAGGTTATATTATAACATCCCACAAGCACAACAGGCAAAAGTTAATGATCAATGCCCCATTCCTTTCTCTCTAAATCATTTTTATAGACATCATCGAGAGGTCCTTGGAATGGGTAAATATGATAAATCATAAGAAAAGATCAAGATGAACAAACAATCAATGTTATTCATATCTATTGCCAAAAGGTTTGCTTTGTTTTGAGGATAAGAATCCCAAAATGATTACCAATGATAATTCCCATTGTAGGAAGGATGTATCCTAGGACATGTTAGTGGATAGTTGCAAGTTGATAAGTTGTTTGAAAGGCTATTGATATAAGGTTTGATTGACATGTTTGATAATGATCAAGAGTTTGATTTTTCACATTTAAGCTTTGCTTTCTAGTTATTGTTGTACCTATTTTTGTTTGTGTTACCAAAGGGTGAGTGTGATGATCGATTTACTATGGATGGTTCAAGTTTATTTCGGGTGAAATCGAAATGGGATGGGTGGTTTTGGAATTTTTGGAATATTTCAATGTTTTTGATATTTTTAATGTTTTTGAGGTTATTTTTGATCTTTTTGGGCATATGTGAATGTTTAGGTTTTTTCGGTATTTGAGGCTTTTTATGATTTTGAATTCTTTCCAATGTTTTGGGTTTTCAAGTTTTCAAATGTTTTTATGTTTTGAGTTTTGACCAAGACCTAAGAGGGACTGACCCAGGGCCTCGGGAGCTTATCAAATATTAGCATTTCCTACGTTATACATGGAGAGACCGCGTAGTTTGACTAAATTTCACTAGTAACCATTTATTGATGAGATATGAATACTTGGTGGATTGTTAGCTTATTGTGATGGACTCCTAAAGGACTGACCTAATGCCTCGAGGGTGCATCGATGATGGCCTTGCCTACGTTCAAGCTCAGATATAACATAGTTCGACAAGGTTTTTTTTATTTTTTTTATTTTTTGACCTGTTTAGGGATTTTGATGTGATTTGGATGTTTTGGATTTTGACTTTACAACTTTTTGAATATTTTTGAATTTTTAGCTTTACAAGATTTTGATATTTTTGGATTTTGATGAGGTTTTCAAATGTTTTTGGATTTTTGATGATATTTTGAGATAAACAATACATAGATCATGATGTTGATATCACGTTGTGAGGTACAAGACATGGATCAATATTTATTTGAAAATAAGAGTGCAAGAACCTACCCCTAGTGTATATCAATGTTTCATAGGTCAATGGAAAAACCAAGATAGGTAATGTAGATGTGAAGAGTTCAATAAAGTTTTATCATGCTAGATATGTGCTAGTGGACTTCATGAGAAAAAATGGTAAAGATCTTTTCAAGAGCTTTCCATGAGTAGAGTTGAAGTATAAGCCGAACCTTTGTCAAGATCAAGATAAACTAGAAAATTTGGATTAAGTCGGATTGGATGGATGGAGGGAACATTGGGTTTATCATGAAAAGGATGAGATACTTATGTCTAAGAAGACCATATAGACACTCGATTCTACTCATGACACCTATTTTCTAGGTTTTCATCATAGTACATTCCCAAAGTGCCACCAAAGTGGTTTTCACTAAAGGATGATTTTTATTTCTTCTATTTTCTTGATTTTTTTTATTTAGTGAAAAAATTCACCCTCATGTTGCACCACCTAGTGGTACTGATGTAGAGGCAATGTCATAACGTGCCAATTATATCATGCTTGAAGGAGCTGATTTGCTCATATACGAGCACTTGAATGCAACTTTGGAGAACTCTGATCTACCTTGTTGGTACCAGAATTAACCTTGTCTATGTGTGCACATCATGATAGAGTTCCTTCAGAATCCTTACGATGAAGGGTAGTTTCTAAAACACGGTCAATGCGAGAATTGGATATCATGAATGAAGTGTATAGTGATATGCATGAAGGAATATGGGATGGATTGGTTGATGGTTTGGAACCTTTGAATCTCCAAACTTGGTAAGATGAGCAATGATGAGTAGATATGGCGGTTTTCATGAAATTAGGAACAACTTCTTGAGAAGCTTGCTTTTGTATTTGAGGACATTTTTGATGGATCTATTTCCCTTTTTGACTTTTCCCCATAGTTTCTTTGACTAATGGAGTATTATTGGGATTATTTTATTTTGTATTCTTTGGTATCCATTTGTATTTTATTTGTCTTTTTTTCTTTATTGGTTTATTTTCTTTGATGATCTTCTCCTTGCTTTGATAGGAATATTTATTTTTATGTTGGTCCCAATTTATGTATGAGATGATGGGTGGATGAAAATTCATAATACTACTAGAGTTGTAGTGTTGACATTATTTTCACCATAAGGATCCTTCATGCCCCCTATGTTGATGTTTGCTTTATACAATATTTCCCCCGATGTTGTAAAGGTATTAATAAGACCTAATCCTTTGCCTTGATAATGTATCCTCTAATCCATAGCCACTAAATATGACTTGTCGTGAACACATGATATTGCTATGGGTTCCTATTGTTTAGGAATATGAACTGTTTTCTCTAATTCTCTGATTTTTTATCTGTCGATATCGCCTCTAAAGATGTTGGTGTTGTTTCAAAAGATGTTGATGATACACAGTCACTATAAGAATCAAGAATCTTGATGGTTGCTTGCTCTTGTGTGGGAACATCAAGAGTGGGAGACTCTTTTTTTGGATGAAGAACTTCTATATGCCCATCAAAAAGAAACATCTCAGGGGTGATATCAAGAATATCTTTGGAGTTTAAAATGGTTTGGAAAATGTACCTTAGCTCTTGATAAAATTATGGGTAATTGAGCTCTTCATCTTAGCTTAGGGTAGAGAAACTATCACTTACAGATTGGAAGATATTATGAAAATCATGGAAATGTTGTGGAGATAGGGGTTCTTGTTCCTGACTTGATTCAGAGTAAATTTTGTTATCCTCAAGAGCCTTCTCTTGACATGATCCTTGGATGGATGATACATCATCAATAAAAGACCCTTCGCAGCATTTTGTAGGTGTGGGTGCAATAAGGGATATTTCTTACTCCTTTGGAACTTCTTCAATATGCCCAATCATGAAGTCATACGTGGGAAAGATGTCACAATCTAATACATACTTGATACCATTATGGTATGAAATATTGCTAGACATTGTTGATTGGTTTAGACTTTGTTTTAAAGCAGTATCTTGAATTATTTATGATTCCTCGTCTTTCAATGAATTAAAAATGTGAATGTGTCCTACCTTGGTATCTTGGGTATGGTTTACGTTGTTTGAAGTTGATGCCTTTCCTAAATCTTTTTCTTTTGTATGATTAGGCATAGGGTTCATGCAAATTTTTAGATTGTCATTCCTAGATTTTTTATCAACATCAATGTCTTCTTGTTCAATAAGATATTGGATTAGATGCTTGAGTCTAAAATAGTTTTGTGTATTATGACCTTTGTATCAGTGAAATTCACAAAAATGATCTTCTCTATAGCTAGGAGGTTTGACTTGTGGCTCTTTATGGTTTGAGAAATCTGGGAGTGTGATAAGGTTAGACTATATCAAATTTGTCAACACATCTTCCATAGGTTCCCCTAAGGGAGTGAATTGTTGTTTAGGATCATTGTTTGTTCTTTGTGGTCCACATTGAGTGTTTGCAACATTGATCATTGGTTGATTGTTTAGTGGTTGCATGTTTTGTTGTTGTGTGTGTTGCTATGTATTCATGGGTTGGTTGTTGGTTTTTTCTGGGAGCACATAGGACCACCTTTGCATCAACAACACCATCACTAGTAACATTCTTGTTCTTAGCCGAAAATAGGGGCTTGGCATTAGAGCTAGTAGATGGGAAATTGTCTTTATATGCTTGTGTGTTTCTTTGTGCAATTAGGGCTCTCTTGATGGTAAGGTCCCTAGGGATAAGGTCTTCATAGGATGTGACAAATTGCATTTTTAATTGAAAGGATAGGTCCATGTCTACATTGGAAATTATGATTCCTACTTGTTATTTGGGAATAGGCCATTTACTCTTGCTAGCTCTCTGCCTCCACCTTTGTAGGAAATTCATGAAGGATTCTCCCTTGTTTTGCTTTAGGGTGTAAAACTCTTCCAAGCTCATGCCCAAGTCTAAGTTGTAGGAGAAATGATCTATGAACCAATCGATGATTTGTTGGAAGGTTTGAATTCCTAGAGGTAAATGTGAGAACCAATCAATTGTTGGGCCTCCCAAACTGCATGGGAAAAGGCACATTAAGTAGGAATCATTGTAAGCAACCTCCATACATGATAAATGAGCCTCTTTGATATGATCCACTAGAATTCCCCACCCTTTATATTTATCAAATTTTGGGACTTCAAATCCAGGTGGGAAAGGTATCATCACGATATTTCTATCAAAGGGGTATGGACACAACTTCCGTTGTGCATGTGTTTTCTTTGTTTTCCTCATTTGGATGTCTTGGATCTGTTGTGTGAGTGTCTTAATTTTTTATGACATATCATCTTGAGGATTAGGTGGCAGAGCATATGTGTTAGATTATGGGATGGTAGATGGGTTGTAAGTGGTATTTTTATATGAGGGGTTGTGTTATAGTGTGTATGGAGGATTTTGATATTGTGAAGGTGATGGTGATAGTGATGGAGCTGTATATGCTCCCTACGTGTTTGTGTTTAAGAAGTTTTATTGCATGTTGGTGTATTTTTGGGGATTGTAGTACAAGCCTTGTTGTTGTGTGAGCACTTGTTATTGTTGGTCGTATTGGTGTGCTTTCCATGATTTTTGTTGGGCTTATTGTTTCTGGTGTGTGAGAAATGCTTGTTGTTGAGCTTGTTGTGCTTGTAGAGCTTGAGATTGAGCTTGTTGACATTGCAATGCTTGTTGATAGGCTTATTGTTGGGCTTCTTGTTGTTGCAAAGCTTGAGCTTGAGCTTTTTTTAATTTCAACGCTTGTTGATAGGCTTGTTTTTGTTGTAAAGCTTGTTGTGCTTGCAATGTAGAATTATTTTGGTTTGAAACATTTTGATTTTTTGGCACATGTGGTGGATTTTGAGGGTTGTTTTGCACTGTCATTCCTTTTAAAATTGTCAATTGGGGTGGAGGAATGTACGTTTGAGGACCAATTTTATTTTTCATGACTTGGGGGACCTATGGTTGTGATGGTGTCATTTGGAGTTGTGATATCAATAGCACATTTTGACTTTGGGTCAATTGGCTGGAGGGGTTCCCTTGATTTTTTTGAGGGTTCCCTTGTTGTGTTTGATTTGGAGCCAAGGTGTTACCTTGGTTGATGGGATTTGTGACCAATGGGTTTCCTTGATTTGGATTCATGACCAATGGGTTTCCTTTATTTTGATTCATGACAAGTGGGTTTGACATGTTTTGTGGATTGGTTTGAGTGGCTTATGGAACCACTTATTTTGATGTGTCAATTTGAGGGTTCGATATAGATGGACCTTTTTGCATGGAGTTTTGACCTTGCATTATGGTTTTGACTTGTCCTTGTTGACCTACTTGGGGTACTTGGCTCATATGACTATGTGTCACATTAGGCACGCTTTGGGTACTTGTGGTGGTGGAAGAATATGGTTGGGCACTAAATGTTGGTGTCTAATTTATGTTTTGTGGAAGGGTGGTGTCTTGTGTACCCAAAAGTGTGTTGCCTCCTTGTACCAAGGGTTGTGTGGTGAAAGCTAGAGGAATTGAAGCCACATTTCCTAAGGGTTGTTCCCTAATCATGTTGAAATTGAATGTTGAATCGAGTTTATCCTTTTCTTTTGCTAAAGTTAGCATGTATTGTGTAGGGTTCATCTTCATCAAAGTGTCGATGATATGGCTTGTTTAAGGATCTTGTTGGTACTCAACCAACTCCTCTATAGTGAGCTCAAGAGGATTCTTCATGACATCTTCTACCTAATACACCATGTCTAGTGGATTTGGTGGTTGTTGTGATGGGGTAGAGTGGCTCCTAGGGTTGAATTATTTTTGGGTGGTATCACTTGTGGTATATATAGTTTTGGTTTGCTCCATGTTTTTCTTGTGTTGTGATCTTGTTGCTACCATAAATTATGGATCAACAATGGGGGAGGTGTGTTGATATTTATGTTGTCGGTACTCAAATTTTGATAAAAGTGGCCCTTTAAAATGTTTTGGACCAATGATGTGAGTGGATGATGAAAGGGGTGAGTGATATGGAGGATGAACTTTCAAAATTTGAACAACACTTTAGACTAAAGGTTTGATGTTTTGATGTTTTGGATAAAAGGTGCTAATGAACTTATGAATCTAAAGGTAGACTTGTGACCTTTAAGATAGACTTTTTCAAGAGGATGATGACTAACTTAACTAAGTGTATGGAAAAGGATTCATTTACACACATATAGCTAAGTGAGGGGATTTATTTTATGATAACCTAAGTCTAGAATGTTGATGTGTCCAAAGTTTCAAAGTTGTTTGTGAGATGGGATGTCAAATGTGTTGAGATGGATAGGATAATTGATCCTAATTTTAAGAGAGGGGTTGTGTTTACAAGACTAAGGTAGTGAAAAACATGCTTTACCCTAAGAGTGATAAACCTAAGAACTCAATTTTTGGATGATACAACTTTGACTCAATTTTTGGCAATACATTTCCTTGTTTTCATTTTTTTGCATTGGAAGTTTGGATGGTTTGTGTGACCATGATCATAGTATAGGATAAATACACCATATCCATATGGATTTGAGGAATATTTAATCCACTAAGCCATGATCCCAATACGATGGAAGCATCAAAACTAAGAAACCATTAAACTAAACATGAAATAAACATGAAAGCTTGAAAGAAACCTATTATAAGACCTTGAATCTTATCCCATTGGGGGAGTGGTGTCACATTGATGTGGAATGACGAACCTTTCCCAATCCCTTGGATGATATGAGATTTTCCAATCGATTTTATTGATTAAAATTGATGAAAACCAATGAAAAAGATGAACAAAAGCATGAATGAAAGCTAGATTAACATGATAAAAGCTAAGATGATTGATGTAAATGTATGCAAATTTATTCTAAATGTTCACAAGATTCAAATATGCAAGCCCTAGATTCAAAAATATACCAAATGGATGCAAATTAAGTTACCATGGAAGCCATTAATGGATGCTTAAGCTACTATGATCAAGATTTAAACTAAAAATGATAAATATGGATGCAAATGGATATGAGTTTCAACAATATAAGTTTGTTCTGAAAAGGTGGATCCATTTCTCTCCAAATGATGAAGTATTTATAAGAAAGAAAATGAAAAATCAATGGATGAGATCGATTTGATCTATCAATGGTCAAGATGAAAAGGAGGGTGAAACATGGATCAAGGATTATCATCAATGTATGAGAATCAAAGATCACATGGATCAAGGAAAGATCAAGGGTTGAGAATGATTCAAAAAAACACACTTTGTAACAACTTCGAAAGTTTTTTACAAAGTTTATTTGAAAGAAATCATTCTAATTTTGGAGCCAAATAGGAGAATATTCCTTTGGAATATTCCCTATGCAAGTGGATGGAGGGGAATTAGCTATTTAGTTAATTAAAACTAATTTTGAATGTGCAAGATGGAGAATAATATGATATTCATTAAATTATTGATTTATTTAATGAAAGAGGAATGCAAAATGATATTTAATTAAATAGCTTAGGGTTATTTAATTAAATAAGAGGACTTAGGGGTTAAATTGAATAATTTGATTTAATTCAATTTAATAGGGTGAAATGTTAGTATGAGAGGGGGGTGAATTAACCTAATTAGGTCAATTAGATTAATAGATGAAAATGATGCATTTAATTAAATAACTAGGTTAATTTAATCAAATAGGTGAAAAGAGGATGAAATTCAGGATGAAATGATGTTAATATATCATATTCAAGTTTGTATATCATTTGTGACATTTTTAAGTGTCTACATTTTTCCCCTCTTTGAAGCGAGGTACATGTTACATTGGTTCAAAGACTAGCACTTTTTTAGATTAAAATTGTTGCTCAAAACAAAAAATTAAAAAATTCCTGAGTTTTGGATGCAGTGGAAGGAAAATAAGCTAGTACCCTGCCCCCTCAAGAGATCGGGTGGAAATTTTGAACTTTGGGTTAATCTCTCAAGACAAAGATTTTGGATCAGTTTAGCTCAAAGAGGAGTAGAATGCATATATTGTTTGATGTAGAAAAATTTTATGATGTATAGACAGTCATCGGCCATGGGTAGCCTCATGTATGTTTTGATATATCACACATATTCAATACTTGGATAGAAATGTTAGTAAAGATAGAAGAATAAGAAGGATAAGACAAATGGATTAACCATTGATTTTGAGATTGATTTAGAAGTCCAACAAGCCTATGATCCATCAAGACTTTATTAGATTATGGTGATGAGAGGGATGATTTTCCCATATCTTGGGATTGGTATTTTCCATCATTCATTATGTTTGATATAACACATAGACATGTTGCATCATGGTATTGATAACTAGGACGGCATTGTATATAGTGTAATGGAATTTGACTCTGCAAACAGATAGGATAGTTCTTGTTCACACCTTGACATACGGAAACCTCATTGGAATGTATTTTGGAATTCTAGAATACATTGGACCAAAGCATATGCAATAGTCAACAATATACTCCAAACAAGCTCCCTACACACAACTAAGCAAGTATGTGCCAAGATTATTTTACAAAAATACCCACAAGCATAGCAAACAAAAGATAATGATCGATGCCCCATTCCTTTCTCTATAAATTGTTTAGACTTCATCAAAAGGTCCTCATAATGGGTCAATAAGATAAATCATAAGAAAAGATCAAAGACAAGTAGTCGGTGTTATCTATATCTCTTGCCAATTTAACATAGCTAAGGTGATGTATGATGTTGATGCCCATTGTAGGAAGGATTCATCCTAGGACATGTTGATCAGGTGTTTTGATTAGGATTAGGTGTGTGATAGGCCATTGATACAAACTTCACTGACTCGTTTACCTATGATTTAGACTTTAGATTTCGATACTTATGTTCTCACTTTATGACTTGTGATACTTTTTTTCTATTTGTTTTACCAAAGTTTGGAGATGACAATCTTAATTTATTATGGGAAAAAAAAAATTGCGGGTGAAAGAAAAATGAGATGGATGATTTTGGATTTTTTGGAATATTTCAATGTTTTTGATATTTTGAAAATGTTTTGAGGTTGTTTTTGGTCTTTTTGAAAGTTTATGTGAATGTTTTAGTTTTCAATTATTTGAGGCTTTTTAGGGTTTTTCCAAGGTTTTCCAATTTTTTTATGTTTTTTGAGTTTTCCAATGTTTTGGTATTTTCTAAGATTTCAAATGTTTTTGTATTTTCTAAGTTCTAAGATATCAAATGTTTAGGGGTTTTCAGAGTTCTAAGATTTCAAATGTTTAGGTATTTTTTCAATTTTTTAAATTTTTTGGGGCTTTTTGAGATTTGACCAAGAATCTAACCTAAAAGACTATCCTAGGGGCCTTGGGGACTTATCAAAGATGATCTTTCCCTACTTTATACATGCAAAGACCACGTAGTTCTACTGACTTGACTTATTGATGATGAGAAATGAACAACCAATGTATTGTCAATTTATTATGAAAAAATTCCTAAAGGACTAACCTAGGGTGTCTCAGGGGCGCATCAATGATGGCCTTACCTATGTTCAAGATCAAAGACAACGTAGTTTGACATGGTTTTGTTTTTTTATTTTTTATTTTTTGACCCATTTAGGGATTTTGATGTGTTTTGGATGTTTTGGATTTTGACTTTACAATTTTTGAATGTTTTTGGATTTTAGTTGTATAGGATTCTGATGTTTTTTGGATTTTTTGATTTTGCAAGTGTTTTTTGGATTTTTCGCACAATGTTGATGAATGTATGGATATGTGGCAATGATATCAGTGATCTATTTGGGATTTTGTTGAAAGCCAAGCTAGGATTGATTGATCGGATTAATAGATTATCAATAGTGATAACATTATTTAAGGATGCTCAGCAATGCAAGGATAATGTTGAACAACACAAAGATTGGGAAATGATTTATCCCGAGATAATGATGGATTGATTGGATAAGATAGATCAAAATTTTCAAGCTAGGATTGGAACAAAATCGATTGGAATGATTTGATGTGATGTTGAAGCGCAAGGTAGATTCAACTAATATTGATTGTTTGGATTGATGTTTGATAACAGATAAAGCTTGATAAGGAACATCTTCTCATCAAAATGTGCCATGGGCTAGTGATTTATATTTTTTGCTTGCAAATGATTTAACCTATTTTATTTTATTTTTTTCAAATCACCATATAACTTATAGGATATAGCTCAATATTTATTCCCGAAGCAAGATGTAAGTATCTACCCCCAATGTCTAGCAATGTAGGGAATGATATGGTTGGATGTTTGGATAGATGTATGGATGGATGGATATGGTAAGCATGCAAAGGATGCAAAGGATTATCTTATAACAAGATAAGGTGTTCGAATAAAGAATGCTCATTTGGATAATGCTTCATGGCTAAGATAATATTGGGTAGGATAGGAACAATCAAAATGACCCATGTCAAGATGTTTGCCATAAGCAAGTGTGAAGTGTTCACCAAAATTTTGTCAAGATCAAGATAATTTGGAATATGGATGAAAATGGATTGGATAATGAAGGGTTCCTAGATTTATTATGGATGGGATGAGATGATTCCACCTAAAATGGTACACATAGATGCTTGATTCTACTCATGACACTTTTTTTCTAGGTTTTCATCTTGGTTCTTGTCCAAAGAACCACTGAAGTGGTTTTCACTAGAGGACGATTTTTCTCTTGACTATTTTCTTGATTTTTTTGAAATTTTTTGAAATTTTATGCTCATGTTGAACCACCTGGTGGTGCTGATGTAGATGTTATTGGTGTTGATATAGATGTTGTTGTTATCATGATGTAACAACAATAGATATCCTACTTGGAGGATTTTCTTTATTAGGATACGAGTGCTTGAATGTAACCCCTAGATTCTCTTATCTACTTTGTCGATATCAGAGTTAACCTTACCTAGATGTGCACATCACAATAGATTTCCCTTAGAGTTGTTGTTAATATACGATCAATATGAGAGTTGGATACCATGTATTTTGAAGTGGATGGTGAAATGCATTGATGTATACAAGATGCAGATGGATTGGTCGATAGTTTGGAATCTTTGATTCTCCAAACTTGGGATGATGAGCAATGATGGGTGGATATGGAGATTCAATTGGAACCAACTTCTTCATATACTTTGTAGGTCACTCTTGAAGCTTTGTTTTGAAACAATGGATAATTTTGATGGATGAACTTCCCTTTTGATTTTCCCCATAGTTTCTTTAACTAATGGAGTATGATAGGGATGATTTTCTTTATTTTTCTTTGGTATCCATTTGAATTTTTATTTTCCATTTTTCTTTGTCAATTCTTTTCTTTGATATAGACCTCTTTCTTGTGGTTGGTCCCAATTAGGGGGTGGAATGATGCATGGAAAATAATTCATGATATGAATGGTTGGAGTGTTGGTATCCATTTCATCATAAGGACTCTTTGTGCTCCCCATGTCGGTGTTTGCGCTAGATAAAGTTGCCCCCAATATTATGGGAATATTACTAGCATGCTTTGATTATGTTTCTAACAAACCATTTCCTTGTTGTTCAAGATTGTTTAGCTTTGTTGATTCTTAATAATGCTTGATAGCCTCGTACTCACTTTCTTCAATATGTATGGAGGATGTGTCTGATTTTGATGCTACTTCAAAAGGTGTTGACGCTTTACAATCCATATAGGAGTCTTCTTTATGACCCATTTTCGCTTGCTCTTCAAAGTATGTTTATGATAAACCATCCATGTAGAGGTCTTCTTCATGATTTGTTTTTGGTATTTCTATGGATTCTACTATGCCTTGATCATGTGTAAAGATATTAAGAGTAGGAGACCCTTGTTCCTTGGTAATGATATCAAGAGTATGAGACTCTTGTTTTGGATGAAGATCATCTACATGTCCATTAGGAGCTAGCATCTCATGGGTAGATGGAGGAGTATGTGATATATGTATGATCATTATTTATGACATCTTGTATGGATTGGAGAATACCCATTAGATCATGGTAGTATCTTAGATATGTGGATCCTTGATCTTGACTCTATGTGGTGTTATCTTCAATATGCTTTGGTTCATGTTCTTGACATGGATCAATTTCAAGGGATGGATTTTTTGCAAAGGGTTCTTGAATATCTTCATTGTGCATGGGTGTTGGCTCAATATTTTCTTGATCTTCAAGTGAATTTGGATCAAGTGTTGAATTCAGGATTCCTTCAATATCTGCAACCATGAGGTCAAAGGATTTCAATATGTCTTGGAAAGGACCATTGCTAGACTTTGGTGAAAGATGTTGATCATTATTTGGAATAAATTCTTGAGATATTTCCTCTAACTCGTTAGGTGATGTAGATACATCATCAACATGATCATTGGCGTATGAATCTTGAATTTTATCCTCAACAATTCTGGTAGAAACCTTGTCAATTTCCTCAACCATGAGATCAAATGATGTTAAGATTTCTTGAAATGGATCATTGTTAGATATTTTTGATGGTTTTTTATCATGATTAAAATGTGACTCTTGATGTATGTTGATTTGATCATTGGATGTGGTAGAAACATCTTCAAGGGGCTCATTGATGGGTAGATCTTTATCATTGTTTTCAACAATTGTGGTGGAGACATTGTCACTACTGTCATTAGTGGTTGAATCTTGATCAATATCTTCAACAATTATTTTTCCTTGATCAATAAGGTCTTAGATGAGATCTTTGAGTTTGATATTATCTAACATGTAGTGACCTTTTGTGCTATGGTATTTGCAATAAGTATTATCATCATCCCATGGGAACTTGATGCTAGGTTCACCCCCATTTAATGATTTTGGAAGATTGATAATTTTAGCATGGACTAACATGTTTAATGTTTATTCAATTAGCTCCCCTAAAGGAGTATATTCACATTTGGTGATAGTGTCATTATCTTGTGAAGCTTGTGCTTGTTGTGTTTGATCTAGTTATGATTCATCTTGGAGATGTGGTGATTGATCTTGTTGAGGTTGTAGGGATAGATCTTGTTGTTGATGTTGTTATTCTTGATATCCAATGTCTTGATGTTGGAGATGTGTATGTTGATGTTGTGGATACAAATCAATGATTTGATGATTTCGATGAAGAGTGTATTGATTTTGGGGTGGAGATGTCTTTTGGTGATGTGAATCAACAAATTTGGTAAGTGTAGCAGTTTGATTTCATAAAATTTGATATTGATTTTAATTTTGACACCCTTGATATAGTCGATTTGGTTGTTGGACAAGAATATTTGGAATATATACTTGTGGTATTTGTATGGGATCATGCACAAATTGATTTTGGACAATGTTTTGATTTGGGATGATGTTTAGATTTTGCATCATAGGTTGGCATTGAACATTGTTGTGGTTGGGAAAAACATTGCTTTGATTTAGGTAACCTTGATTTTGAATGGTGTTACCTTGATTCGGGTCAATATATTGAGTTGTCAACATATTGTTTGGATTTTGAACATTGGTGTGATTTGCAAATATATCTATCCCATAGTTTACCAAGTGTGGATTCTATATGTTCATGTTTGGTAAGTTTGTATTTGGTATATTCACATTTGGCATGTATTGATTTGATGGGTTAATGTTTTTTTGTTGAAGACTCATGTATTGATCGTTTGGTTGATAGATTTGTAGGTTTTGACTTTCATTCAAATCTACCATAGGGAAAGGTGTTCCAAAATTTAGATTGGGCATACTCACATTTTTTGTAGCATTGAGGTTTGTAGGATATAATGATCCCATATGTGAATTGAATGAATGTGAGTTTTGATAATCAATTGGTATTGTAAGGCTTTGATATTTTGGTTGACTTAGATCACTCAGGATGTATGAATCAAGCTTATATTCCATGTTTTTCTTGTGTTTTGACCTTGTTGCAAAAGTGAACCTCTAAGGTATTTTTGGACTAATGATGTGAGTGGATGATGAAAGGGGTGAATGATATGGGGGATGAACTTTCTAAAATTTTGAACAACACTTTTAGACAAAGAGGTTTGGTGTTTTGATGATATGGATGAAGGTGCTAATGAGCTTGTATATCTAAAGGTAGACTTGTGACCTTTAAGATAGACTTGTTCAAAAGGATGATGACTAACTCAACTAAGTGTATGGAAAATGATCTATTTCACACATAAAGTAGATAAGTTAGGGGATTGGTTTGATAAATGTCTAAGTCCAAAACTTGTTGATGTGTACAAAAGTTTCTAAAGTTGTTTTTTGAAGTGGCATGTCAAATGTGATAAACATGGATGGAATTTTTTTATCCAAAATATGTTAACCTAAAAGGGAACTTTGTTTTGCAAGATGAAGGTAGTCAAAAACATGTTATACCTCTAAAGTGATAAAACCTTAAGAACTCAATGATGTTTAACAATAGAACTCAATGATTTTGACCATGGAACTCAATGATTTTGGTAAAATGAAACATGGACTCAATGTTTTGCAATATTTTCCTTGTCTCAATTTTCTTGTTTTTGAGAGTCAATGTTTGAACATACATCAATGTGGGGTGTTTGTTTGATTTAATCCTTGCTTAAGTGAGATTGTTCTATTACCACATCAAGAAAATCTTAGTTAAAGTTTAAACTAAATGGTCTATGTCAAAGCAACCCTCATTTCACAAAGCCCATTATGTGAAAATTATGAAGCTAAGAACATAGTTCCTTATGTCAACCTTTGGAAAGTATGGATTTAGATATAATCCAAAATAATTAGAAGCCTCTAAGGACAAATTCCTAAGGGACGAGCAACAATATCAAGACTTATCAAAAAGGTATCCATGCTTAAACAAAGGGGTTTGAAGTTTGATGAATCATGTTGATGTGTGTTTGAAATGTTTTGGAACCAAGCAAAGTATTAAATTGACTCACAATCAATATAACATCCCTAGCTCAATTGGGTACATTTTTCTTAGTGGGCTTGCCTCATGCCCTTCGTAGTAGAAGAGATGACTTTACATGCAATCAAGGAAAGAGTGTAGAGGTATGTTAAGAATGAATTCTTAACCTCTACACTTTAACCAAATCAAACATAGAAAATAAATTCTTGGAATCTAAGTTCCAATGCACCACTTTGATAAACTCATTTGATGGACAAAGTTTTCCACTATTTAAACAAGGTTCTTACTAATGAAAAACTGAGAACATTGGAACCAACACTCAGCCACTAGCCACTTAAGGCTCTTTAACCGTTCCTGATCCACTTAAGGCATGGGATTAGGTGTAGTCTATTGTTGGAATGGATTGATGCTAATTTCTCACGATTTTACATCCTTTATTTAAAGCTCGTCGATAAACGTGCTTGCAAGAACTTGACTATGAGTTTCCCATTGTGGAGTGTGTCTCATAGCAATCCCTCTCTTAAGGGTGACACAAAGCATTAAGGTATACTTGAGTATTTATCTTCACCCAATATCACACGAAGCACAAGGGAAGAGGATATGTACTACAAGTGCACACAAGCAACAAAGTACACTTAAGTGTTTCTCTTCACCAAAGATCGCACGAAGCATAAGGGGAGTGGATACACACTACAAGTGTGTCCAACAAAGAAAGAACTCATTCATTTTAACCTTATAAAGCACAATGAGCTCATTTTAAGCACCAAATGGAAGTGTTTGATTGTATTGTTCAATTTTAATCGATATAGCAAGATGAGGATGTGTGGGTTCAATTTTAACCAACTTTGAAAAGACTTCAAAGAATTTGTGAATTTTAAGCCCAATTGAAAGCTATTTGTCCTAAGATTGTAAGTTTTAAAACCCAATGGAAATTTAGTGGTCTTAAAACATGAAGCAAAGTAGCATATGATGGGTTATAATTATCCCACAAGTGTGAAAACACTTTTCACGATGAGCTTTAAATGCCTTTTTCTTCAATTAAATCCTTCATGCTCCTCTTCAAACCTAAAATACATGTTCCAAATGTTAGATGAAATCAAGAAAATGAGAAGATGTTAGGGTTAGATAAATGATTAAGCATTAAAACCCTACAACCTATACCAAATTGCAATGTGATTTGACTTTAGGTGCAAAAAATGGAAAAATTAACTCTAAAAAAATTGAAAACCACATACACCATTGCATATAGCATGAAATTCTGCCCCATTTCAAAAAATACCTCTGTATGACTAAGATATGACCATTTTAAGATAGACTATAAAAGTAAGAAAACAATGGTGTATAGCAATATAGCGATGCCTTGGCAAATTGTGATGCCTTTTTTAATTATTGTGACACTTTTTTCAATTGTTGTGACGCCTTTGTAATTATTGCGATTATTTTTTCAATTATTGTGACGGCTTTGAAAAGGCGTCGCTCTGGTGAAGAATAGCGTCGCTCTAGTGAAAAATAACATCGTTGTAGCTTCCAAAAGAATCGCTTTGTCCAAGGAACCTGCAACTCATGGAAACTTAAGAGAAATTCATCAAAAAAAGTTAGTAAAGCCCTCCTAGCACCAAAATGTGACCATCATCATAGTATAGGATAAATACACCAGTTCCATATGGATTTGAGGCATATTTAATCCACTAAGCCATGATCCCAATGTGATGGTATTTGAAAGGATCAAAACTAAAAAACCATTAAACTAAACATGAAATAAACATGAAAGCTTGAAATAAACCTATTCTAAGACCTCAAATCTTATCCCATTGGGGGAGTGGTGTCACATTGATGTGGAATGGTGACCCTTTCCCAATCCCTTGGATGATATGAGCTTTTCCAATCGATTTTATTGATTAAAATTGATGGAAACCGATGAAAAAGATGAGAAAAAGCATGAATGAAAGCTAGATTAACATGATAAAAGCTAAGATGATCGATGTAAATGTATGAAAAGTTATTTTAAATGTGCAAAAGATTCAAATATGCAAGCCCTAGATTCAAAAATATACTAAATGGATGTAAACTAAGTTAACATGGAATCGATTAATGGATGCTTAAGCTAATATGATCAAGATTTAAACTAAAAATTCTAAATATGGATGCAAGTGGATATGAGTTTCAACAACATAAGTTTTCTCTAAAAAGGTGGATCGATTTCTCTCCAAATGAAGTATTTATAGGAAAGCAAATGAAAAATCAATGGATGAGATCGATTTGATCTATCAATGGTCGAGATGAAAAGGAGGGTGAAACATGGATCAAGGATTCTCATCAATGGATGAGAATCAAAGATCACATGGATCAAGGAAAGATCAAGGGTTGAGAATGATTCAAAAAAACACACTTTGTAACAACTTTGAAAGTTTGTTACATAGTTTGTTTCAAAGAAATCATTCCAATTTTGGAGCCAAATAGGAGAATATTCCTTTGGAATATTCCCTATGCAAGTGGATGGAGGAAAATTAGCTACTTAGTTAATTAAAACTAATTTTGAATGTGCAAGATGGAGAATAATATGATATTCATTAAATTATTGATTTATTTAATGAAAGGGGAATGTAAAATGATATTTAATTAAATAGATTAGGGTTATTTAATTAAATAAGAGGACTTAGGGGTTAAATTGAATAATTTGATTTAATTCAATTTAACAGGGTGAAATGTTAGTACGAGAGGAGGGTGAATTAACCCAATTATGTAAATTAGATTAATAGATGAAAATTATGCATTTAATTAAATAACTAGGTTAATTTAATCAAATAGGTGAAAAGATGATGAAATTTGGGATGAAATGATGTTAATATATCAGATTCAAGTGTGTATATCATTCATGGCATTTTTAAGTGTCTACAGTTTGAAAATAAGCCCACTGTGTGGTGTGTTCAATTGATTTAATCTTAGATTAGTGAGATTGCTTCATTACCACATCAAGATCTGTTTTAATTAATTTCAAACTAAAATTTCTATGACTAAGAAACTTTTATTCCACAAAGTCCAATATGTGAAAATCAAGAACCTAAAACCATAATATCCTATTTTGACTTTGGAATGTGTGAATTGAGATATAAGCCCAAATATTTATAAGCCTCTAAAGAAATATCCTTAGGGACAAGTAGCAATATAGGTCTTTTCAAATGTATTCACACTAAGTCCAAAGGGTTTGAAATTTGAACAACATGTTGATGTTTGTTTGAATTGTTTCGAAACCAATCAAAGTGTCAAACTGACTCATCAAGAACAAGTAATAACAACCCTATAGATTAGGTACGTAATTCTTGGTAGGCTTACCTCATCCCCTAAGGAATTATGTAATCTATGAAGATGGAGTGGAAAAATAGGCTATATCAAGAACATGTACCATCTTGACACGCCAAGAAAAAGAGTCCCTTCCCTATTTTCTTTATTGCCTCAACAAAAACCTAGATGTGGTAAGTAACTTCTAGGAGTGGTGCGCCTCCTATGCACTACTTCAAAGTACATTTCAGAAAACAAGGATAGGTTGCTAAGAGAAAGTGTTTAATGACATTGTGAACATCATGAGATGTACAACACTCGTGAGACACTTAAGTCTCTAGCTTCCCCTAAGCGACCCATTCATTCGCATGAGAGTTGGAACAAGAAGTAGCCATTCATGAATACAAGTTACTAGCTTTTGCGTTCACAAGATTTATATATCCCACCAATAAATAGGCTTGAAGGTCACCATGTGTTCTCCATTGCAGGATGTATCACATGGTAGGCCCTCTCTAAGAAAAAGACAAGAAAATGTTATTTCTCTTCACCCAAGATCACACAAAGCACAAGGGGAGAGGATACGTAGTAGGTTCTTGGGGAGACCAAAAAATTTTGTGAACTTGGAGTGTTTCTCTTCACCCAAGCTCGCACGAAGTGCAAGGAGAGTGGATACACACTAGAAGTTCACACAAGCATGGCAAGCACGACATACACTCATTCTTTTTAAATCCTCAAAGGCAATGATGACTTCATTTTAATGGCACCAAACTAAAGCATGAAGTTTTACTTGCTCAATTTTAAACCAACATTGCAAAGGGAAGGATGTTTGGGTTCATTTTTAGCCAACTTTGAAAGATCATAGTATTGAAACGTTTTAAACCCAATTGAAAGCTAGTTGTCCTAAAACATGAAATAAAACAACATATGATGAGTTATATCATCCCATAAGTGTTTAAAAAACACTTTTACAATGAATATTAAATGGAATTTTTCTCCTTCACTTCAAGAGGTGACAGAACTAAGAAAAACTTAAAATCAAAATTTTTTATATTTTTTTGGTATTTTCTAGGTTCTAGTATATCGCATTTTTGGAGGTGTTCAAAGTGAAATTTGGGGTTGAAACTTGCATCAGATCCTTAAAAGTAAATTTTGTAGGAATTTTATTTTTAGGAACTGAGCTAGTAATCTTAGAGACCTTTTCAATGGTGTAAATGGATTTGAATTCTAAGCACTGAGTAGAAATTTATGACCCCATCAAGTTGGGGTAAATAATTTCCTAGTTTTTCACTCCATTCCAAATCTACAAAAATCAGTTAGCCTCATAGAAAAAACCAGAAGTCGGTAAATGATCAAAGAGTAATAAATTTAAAAATCAAAGAAGACATTAAAATCTAGCTCTTTGTTTTACCTTGTAAAAGTGTCACTGTGCTACAAAAGTGCATCTCTATCAAACAACAAAAGTGACGTTCCACAAAAGTGCTACTATAATTCAAAAGAGTCGCTCTGGTGAATCTCAAAAGTGCCTCTCTGTTGTACCTATGAAAAAATCTAGTGAGTTAAAAAGCATCACTATATCAAAAGTTCCTCTCTATCAAAAAAATCAAAAGCATCGATGTATTTCAAAAGCGCCTCTATGTTAGAAAAGTCAAAAGCACTAGCATAAAGAAAAAGTGTCATATTTCAAAAGCACCTTTGCATTGCAAAACTGTCGTTCTTCAAAAGTGTTGCTCTGATAAAAAGGAAAAATCACCTCCCTACCTATAACCTTCAAAACACAAGAAACTCAAGAAAAAAATTTCAAATTTGGTTAGATAATCCCTCCTTCTAGTGCTAGAATGTGACTATAATCATAACACAAGCTAAATACACCATATCCAATAGATTCTAAGCAATACTTAACTAGTTAAGCTATAATCCCAATGAAATTCTTGAAAACCATTAAATAAGGAAGTCATTAAACATAAACAAAAAGAAATAATGAAAACCTATTCTAATGCCTCAAACCTCATCCCATTGGGGAATTGGTGTTGCATTGATGTGGAATGAAAGCCCTTTCCCAATCCCTAGATTGAAACAAACTTGGTTTGATAGATTGATGAGTGATAATAAAGATTTGAACCACAATGGATGAAAAATGCTCAAATGAATGCTAATGGATGAAAGTGTGGATGCATTTCAACAGCATAACTTTTCTCAAATGATTGTGGATCCCTTCCTCATTGAAAGGGGGTGTATGTATAAGAGAAAATGGTGAATAAATGGCTAAGATTGATTTTATCAATCAAGGGAAGAGAAACTATGAGAGGTGAAGACATTGATCAAGGATTATCATCATTGGATGAGAATGCAAGTTGACATGGATCAAAGAGTTAATCAATGGCTCTCATTTATTTAAAGAATCACACTTCCTAAAAATTAGGAAGTTGTTACAAATTTTGTTGCAAAGTTTGTTACAAAGGAATATTC